>WTXF01000093.1:0-125888 GCA_022496215.1 Russula brevipes | reverse complement strand
CTGACTGTGCTGCGGATTACTAAGGGGTCACGTGATGCGTCACATGATGACTTCGGGGTTTCTGATCACGTGATGTCACGTGACTCAGACTCGAGGATTCGTCACGTGACTTCCGATCACGTGTTCAGGACTTGGGTTCGAATCTGTTGCAGGTGGTTATTTCTTGTGGTAGCATTTGGTGTCATGACGGTTCATGACAGTGGCCAGGTACCTGGACTTCTTTAATTTGGCACCCTCCCTGCCAAAATATTCATATCTTGATAAGGGGATCCCACAAAAATATGAAAAGTATCTCAAATGGAAGCTGATCAAATGGTCCACCCACCCATTGTCACTATAATATAGCTTAGCCTGGTAGATCATGTAAAATACCATTGTTTTATCCAGGGTGGCTGGGTACTAGGTCTAGCACAGTATAGTGCTATATACAAACTACAAAGACTATCTATACTATCGTGCACAAGCTACATCTATGATGGCTATAGTAACTATATATGTTTTGAGGCTACAAATGTGCTAAGATTGACTTATGTATTTACAAAGAAATGTGTTGCTGTGTGGCACAGTGTGGGTGGGCGTCAGGAGGGGGCTCACGGCTGTGTCAGCATCGGTGTTGGCAGCCTCCTTCTTTGGTGTGTGCCGAGCCCCCTCCTCCATGGTGGGAGAAGGAGGAGGAGGTGACGAGGGGATGAGGTGGATTATTCCAAATCAGGGGTGAGGGTTAGCTACTGGAGTCACAGAGCTTGCCAAAATTACCCGAGATTTTTTTTGTTGAAAATGGCACACCCCAAGGTTAAGTGAATACACTGTAAGAGGCACACTCTTGTGAAGACATAAACCCAATTCATGAACCCATGGCCAGGTAGCTCAATAGGTAGAGCACCTGGTATATATCTAGAAGGCCTGGGTTCAACCCCCAGTCTGGCCAATCAACACTTTGCATAGGCTTTAACAGGTCTGAACCATCAACCTGAACCCTTGAAAATGGAGGGTCTTTTGTGCTAACACCAACTGGGCTTGATGCGGTGTGCTGCCATCAATGGTACACAATGGTGTGTGGATAAGGAAAAAAAAACGAAACACCATTGTCATTTCAATATCCATTCTAGTGGGCAAGTCCCTCTTGTGCCATTTCCGGACGTTTTTTTGTCTCATTCATGTTCCCGATGTCGATTTGGACCGCAGCATCAACGCACATTTCCCCGCCGACCTATACACAACTGCTACAACAAGAACTACTTATGGTACTTCTATGCACATATACTGTATTGTCCTAATGCTTCGTTCGCTCTACATACAATCTCCGTACTGAATTAATCACAACATGGCTCCGCCACCTTTGGCTGTGAACGGCACCGAAACAAATGATACGTGGACCAGCCTAAGGTTTCAAGGTGCGTAAACTAATTCTCGTCACTGTTCGAGGGACTATCCTCGTCGCTGGGGTCCTGATCTGACTCGCCAACACCCCATGTTTCGGGCTCGCCGGTACAGTCGACTGGCCCCGATGATAGAGTGTTCAAGATCGCAAGCTGCTGCGGCGTGATGTGACAGTCGACGAGCGCGATAACCGGAACAGTCCGTTCTAATTCCAAGCGTCTCGTTAGAGCACGCTTCAAAGTGGAGAAGAGTTCCGCGTCCCCAAGTGGAAATGAGAAGTGGGCGTGATTGATTGTCAGAGATGTAAGGTTGGGCAGGACGATCGTGCTGGCCCCACTGGGTGATGACACGTTCGTGGCGCGCGCATCGCAGAAGGCATTTGCAAAACCATACGTATAACCGCCTGACAGCACGACCGTCTCGACGCGAGATAAACGAGGTACGATCTCGAGCCACTCTACATCCCCTGTGTGATCCTCACGGGTTTTCCGCGAGGCACTGAACTGTACGATTCGCCCCAATGGGAGTTCGGAAAGAAGGTTTTCGAAACCTGGGGGAATCTCCGCGATATTGGGCGGACTCGAGGGCTGCCATATCAATGAGAGGAAAAGACTGAACTCCCCGGCATCTACGACAGGGCGAGCGGTGATTGCTATGGCGTTGTCGTATAACCGATCTATAGATGCAAAGTAGGGCGATTCTTGCCTCTCGAGCTGACTAAAACTAGAGGATATGACGCTTGCTAGAGGGGGGACTGCCAACGTGACTTCGGGGATATGCCAACGTGTGACTGCTTTCAGAGTAACGAGCCTACAATGTGGCATGATAAAATGACGCATGACGTTCGCGCAATCTAGGACGAATCCCGTAAGCGAGAGGTAAAACAAGTGTTCGAGCTTAAGTGGGGCGATATCCGTGGGAGGGAGTGTTCTGAGGCTAGAAGGGAGCTCGGCAATCGCGTGAATGAGCGCAAGCTTTTCCAACTTGGTCATTGTTTGTAAGAGAGAAAGAACATTTTCTATGGATGGCCTAGACGCCATGGGGATGTCCTGGAGAACCAAAGAAGTTAAGTTTGCAACCGAGGAGAACTTCTGCCAGTTGATATGACAGGAATAGAGCTCCAAGCTGCGCAGGCACGGAGCATTCTCCATAGAAGGATAGACGTAGTTAGGGAAGACCGAGAGGCTGGACAAAATTAGCACCTCCAAAATATCCGGGGACCCTGATAAAAATGGGGAAAGGAGATCGCCCAGATCGCGGAACCGATCCAAAAGGTTGATGCAAAGATATCGGATGTGACGGATATGGGAGAGGGCAAGTCGCACAGAAGTTACGAAGGCCTGATCAGCCAGGTTCAGATCCTTTATTGGGACGTTGACGGTCAGAGGTGCAGTGCTGGCGCGTTCGAGCATGACGGCGGTCCACTCGGGCGGATGAAACAGGATGTTGTCCACAAGAGAGGGCATTGAAGTGCGGAATAACGCCAGGCCCTGCATACGTGGCTGAGGGGAAGGCAGGTTGGGGGACGTGGGAAGACTTGGTGGTGTGGACTCGGAGCTCGGAGTGGTGGATGAGGAGGATGAAAATGTCGGTGAGCAGAATGTGTGGAAGACGAGAGACGGGGACAAGGGAATTGCGATATGACTTGAGGGATTGGACACGACGGGGATCTGTCGAGGAGCGTAACTGGCGGTCGATGTCGTCGAGTAGTGAGGAGTGCATGGGTGGCGCGCCCGAGTCACGCGCGGGGCGGGACTGCCACAATCAAATGGCTGTGAACAACTCGGCGTCGTTGGCACAACTTGGCGTCACTCACTGATCCGGCCCCGGAATTTCACCTCTTGCCCCAATACGTGGCATCCTCTCTCTAGGCCTTGCTGCCGCACTTAACGTCCATCACGACCAAGTGACGAGTGCAACCATCCATTCCATGGACACTTTGTTCGGCAGGAAGAAGTCCCGCCCGCGCCAGTCCTCAGTGTCTGTCCAGGACCTACGCTCTGTTCCATACGACAGGGTCCCTGCAGGCCCCCCCATTCCTGTCAGTCGTCCCACGACAGCTTCTAGTATTTCTGCGCCAATCACGAACCCCACTCTTACCGCCAACGGCACCGATCTCAACGTTCATGCCATACAACGCTCCAGAACCGAACGAGAGCGTGCGTACGCGGCGAGCAGCGCCGCCACTGCGCGTTCGAGTTCCCCACATGCTTCATTGGTGACGGACGACTCGTCCACTCTCTACAGCGAGTCTGCCGACTCCGTCTCCAATCCGCCCCCATCAGCGACAGCGACTGTCCGCAAACTTCGCCAGAGCGGAAGCTCGTCGGGTCGGCGAAGCCCCTCCAATCACGACTCCATTCATACCCTTCCCCCTATTCCCGCTACCCCATCTTCCCCTCCCCCATCCTCCACTTCGGCAACATTGCGTCCCATGTCCTCTTCGACCGCCCGTTCCGACAATCGTTCTTCCCGGTACACGTTCCAAAGCGAGTCGGGTTCCTCCCACAGCTACCACCACTTTTCGCATCTCCACAGACATGGAACTGTGGACGATTTCAACTTTCCCAGGCCAGATGACGATGCAGAGATCGAGGCTCTCTTCGAAAATGTCGTAAGAACGCGCGACTTGACCAACCTGCCGCCTCTCACAATCGAACAAAAATGGAACATGGTAGAAATGGACGAGCGATTGCGATGGAAAGACGAAAAGGCGAGAGAAGAACAGGCCAAGAAGGTTCCAGAGCAGAGCCGCACCGGAATGATCGAGGAAAGGTCTCCTGAGTGGTACCTAAGGAAGTTCGTGGAGAGATCCATCACTCCGAAGGACGCTTCAGGTCTTCTCGTTTCGTTGAGAGGCCAAGAAGTGGGGTGCGTTTTACGCCATTTCCTACTCTCCTTGCGCAAACTAATGAACTTTGTCGATCGACGACAGATGGTTCCAACAGTTCATTGCCATACAAGGCACGCGCGTGCTCACACAATATCTCTCGTACATTAGCCGCAGGGGAGGGCAGAGGTTTGTCCTGTTATTCTATCGTCTCTTTACCCCGCTCAACGGTCCTCAAGGACGGAAACCGACCATCAGCTAGAATACGAGATCATTCGTTGCGTCAAGCAGATCCTCAATTCTTGGGTATGTCCTGGAGTTTGATGCTAAACGTTGCTTGATTGTCTTGCTCCAGCCCGCTACGCAGGATGCTCTTACTCACAACCTCCTCGTCACTCAAATTGCGTCTTCTCTGAACTCGCCTCGTTTGGCTACTAGAAAACTTGTGGTTGAAGTCCTGACTTTCTTGGCCTATCGTGTCCCCGAGGCACTAAATCTTGTCACTGGGGCTCTGGAAACCGTCAGCATCACAAACAATACTGGCACCTCTCCGTATGCGTATTGGTTCGCGAGTTTCGAAAGGTCTATCTCGGGGCGCGGCAAAATGGGTAGCCTGGTTGGCGCAAGTGAGGAGGTTCGAAAGAATGCCGCCACCGAAAGCAACATCAACGATTACGCGGTGCGTGTTCTCTGGGTTTAATAGCGTCATTCTCTCCCTCATTTACTTGAATCGCAGCTAAGCAACCTCTTCCTTATCAATGCCATTCTCGACAATTCGGAGGACCTGGATCTTCGCATCCATCATCACAGCCAGATGGCTGCCTCTGGCTTGCGTCGTATAGTAGAGCTATGTCGCAGCTTCAACTCGGAGCAAATCAACACGCAGCTGGACAAGCTACAAGAAACGATCGAAGCCGACGAGAAGGACTTACGCGAGCGTCTGGACCAAGAAATCCTCAGAGATATGACTAACATCGAGGACGTCTACGCCGCACTCAAATCTCAGACGCATAATACAAAGGCTCATGACCACCTCCTCTCCATTCTACAGCACCTCTTACTCATACGAGAGGATGGCCCTGGGGCAGTGCAGTACTATCAGTTACTAGACTCTCTGGTCACCGATGTCGTCATGGACCATAAGCTTGCTGGTGCGGAACAGCGACTTGGGAAATCGGTGGAGAGCATCATTTCCCAGTTTAATGACGCGGAACAGTTCCGAGTTTTGGAAGCCGAGGCTTCTAAAATGCGTGCAGACCTTCGTCGTGTTCAACTCGAGAAGGACGTACTCGAAAGTGAGATGGTAAATGGCGGTGATGGCCTTGTTGGTATTCTCAAAGGTAAGATCGCTAGCCTGGAAGAGAAGCTCCAAATCTTGCGCGAGACCACCGCTCGGTTGCAAACGCAGTTGGAGACACAGAAGTCGGGTTACGAGGAACAAATCACACAGCTTGAAGCACAGATCATGGAATTGTTCCGGATGCTCAAGGAGCTGGGCGCGGACGGTGTGGGTAAGATCCTGGACAGCAGCAGCGCCATGGACCGCAAGACTCTCATTGCCACATTGGAGAAACACATGCAGAGGAGCAAGACCATCGACATTCTCGAGGGCCGCGATAGGATTTCTGTGCATCGGAGGAAGAGCAAAGAGGGTCAAGATGATGCTGAGGGCGAATCTGATGATCCGGATGCGACTCCTCGAAAGTCAAGACTTAGTCGACAACCTCATTCCAAGAGAGGTCACCAGATGTCGAAGTCATCACGCACAGCTGATGCGCCAAACGGCCGAACATCGCAGTTCATGGATGCTGATGAGGCGGATGTTAAGGAGCAGATCCAACAACAACTAGCTGCTGGTGTGATGATTGTAAGTTGTTTTGGGGGTTCTCCTGTTTGAAGTGATACTGACCCGATAATAGTACGCACCAAGAGACGGTAATGCCGCCAGTCCAAGAAGCCTGAACCGATCCCCACGCCCTAAGGATCGGCGGCTGGTTGAAGACGAATCACCGTCTAAAAAGCCAAAGAAGTCTCGCCTACTTGCTGGTGACTCTGGACTATCCTCCATCCGTGATGACCAAGATCAAGAAAGTGACCATGACCATTCGACACTCAGCGGAACGACTCTTGCGGAGGAATCCATCACATCTTCGGATGGTGGTGCTCGTCCGCCCGGCGTTGGTTCTCTTGCGGAACAGCTCAGCAAGCATCTTGCATCTAAACGTGGTCAAACGCCCCAAGACCATGTTGCTCCATCTGAGGTTGATGAAAACGCAGCAATGCCTCCACCCCCTCCACCTCCACCTCCGCCACCACCCCCGCCCATGTTCGGAGCCCCACCGCCACCGCCACCACCGCCTCCTCCGCCTCCTCCTATGGGGAAATTCGGCTTGGTGCCTACATTCACATCGGGTCCGCCGCCTCCGCCACCACCGCCAGCTCCCAGGGGTCGTGACTCTCATGCGACCTCCAACCCTGGCTCTGCACGCGCCTCTGTGCTTCTTGGCGCAAACCTGAACGTGATGTTCTCCGTACGGAAAGACATGCCCATTGCACCAAATACGAAGATGAAGCAGTTACAATGGGATAAGCTCCCCCAGCAACAAGTTTCAAAGACCTTGTGGCAGGAAGAAGAGCCTTCCAGGGAAAAGGAGATGATAGCGAAGTTATCCAATGACGGGATCTGGTTGGAAATGGAAGAGGACTTCAAGGCCAAACAACTCGTGATCAATCTCTTAGGTGCGATTCTTCCACTCTCAGCAGCGCCATGGCGCTTACGGTGTGCTAATGACCGCCCTGATACCAGCCCGACAAAAGCGTGCAGAATTGAAGAGTGTTCTTGATCCCCAAACAAAGAAGCGAGTTGGTGAGCGCTTTCTTCACTACGTTGCGGGTGTCGGAAGATGTCTGATTGAGTGCCTAAGAAATCCTCATCCAACGCGTGAAGAAGCTGGCGCCTGAGGAGATCGCGCAAGGCATCAAGGAATTCGACAGTGTAGTGTGCACCCAAGTCTTCTTGAGTGAACTCAAGCGGGTGATCCCCACCCCAGAACAGGTGAGCACAGATGCCGTATTATCCTATTTTTGAATTTACGTTGCGGTCATCCATGTTCATAGGTTGGCAAATTGAACGTCTACCGGAACTCAGACCCAGAGGAGTTGGCTAGTTTACATTCTGCAGACCGGCTCATGGTCAAGCTGATACAAATCGAGCGACTTGGTCCACGTATCGATGGCATGCTATACCGAATATGTTTCGAGGAACAGTGGGTATTGCTTGACGAGGTGAGCTACTTCCTTCCTATGACGTGGCATCCTCAACCGTCCGATTGTAGAGCGCTCGTAAACTATCTGAAGCTGGGAAAGGCCTTATGAGTGCCAGCCACTTCAAAGAATTATTAAATGTGCGTATTCTCCATTTCCACACATCCCGGATCACTAACTATCTGCAATGCGACAGCTTATTTTACTTATTGGGAATTATATGAACGGAGCTGGTATAAAAGGGGGGGCCTTCGGTTTCAGAGTTAGCAGCATCAACAAGGTAATTTACCTCGGTTATCTCCACGAGACTCCCATGATCTGACGGTCGGCTTTAGCTTGTTGATACCAAGTCGGTAAATAATACCACACTTTACATTTCCTCGAGCGCACGGTGGCCAAGCACTTTCCTGTCATGGAGGAATTCCTCGAAGAGCTGGGCAAACCCGCGGAGGCTTATCGAGGCACGTTCCATTTCCGACCTCCAACCCTCACATTGATCTAATTGGTCAACTTTGTTTAGTCAATCTTCAAGACGTCAGGAAAGGACTTGCAGAGCTCCGAGACGGTCTTAAGACAATTCGGCAGGAACTTAACGAACATTTTTCTGAGATCGAGCAGAACGACCGGTATTCCAAACAGATGTGGAGTTTCTTGGGAAAGGCGACTCGGCAGTTGGAAGACCTCACCGATGATGTAAACGCAGCAGACACGTTGTTTACGGACGTGATCCGATACTTTGGAGAGGATGAGAAGAATATGTCATCTGCAGAATTTTATGGGATCTTCAAGACGTTCATCATCTCTTACCGGGTGCGTAATTTTGCGAGTCCAGTCGTTCTGATGTCTCACAGTGGGGGGGAGCAGAAATGCCAGTCGGAGAACAGAACAGTTGCGGAGGAGAAGCTTGCGCTGGAGAGGCGAAGGCAGGCCGCGGAAGAAGCAAAGGCAAATCGGATGAAAGCCACAGAAGAAGCCACGGCGCAAGAAGCAGAGGATACAGCTGCTCTCGACAACTTGCTAGAGAAGCTACGAAACGGCGACAACGTCGGACGGCGCGCCCGACGGGCGCGTCCCAGTGCCGTTAGCACTAGGGAACCAACCTTGCCGCCACCACCCCCAGAAAAGGACACGCCCCCCGGTTCAGCTCTGGGTGGCACTACGGCAGACATTGCGCGGGGCATGCTGGAACAGCTCAAGACGAATGGTTTCGTGTCAGATGCCTTTGCCGCCCCAATGTCGCCAACAATACCGTCGGCGCCCAGGCGGCGTCGATTACGGACGGGTAATTTGGCTGCGGCGCTTGCCGCAGAGCTCGAGGCTGCTGGAAGCCCTCTGAGTAGTCCCCCCGAGAGCCCAGGGATGCAACCAGGATTGTTTTCGGCTGGTCACGAAGATGGCTCGGACATTGGAAGGGAGTATTAATTTCTATTGCATGTATCTTGTAGACACCTTTGCACGTATAATTGCCCGCAGCAGACCATTGTACCTATTATCTTATCTATTAGATTTCGATTTTCTATATCAGCGCGTGCGTGGCGTGGGCATCGCATGGTTGACAACTCGCAACTCGCGCTTGACGACGGTACACCATCATTGCATCATCCATCATGCTTCTCCTGGCATCTACCCTCGCTCTTTCTTTCCTGGGCCCCTTCGTTAATGCTCAGGCTACCAACGACACCGCCCTCGGCATCGCTGCCATCGAAGCCCATTTTTCCAATGCTAAACTCGTCCCCGACCTTCTACCGACATTCGCGCCTCTCGGCCTCTTGTCCGCCGTCTTTCCCAGTGTCGGCGAGATAAAGCCCGGTCAAAACCTTTCTACACAGCGTGAGTCCCATGCCGGACCTTTTTTGTTGTCGTTGTTGTCGATGTTCCTTCCGCAACGCGCGACGGCTGACTGCCGCGCTACTTTCTATAGAGGCGGCCGCCGAGCCACAGCTCTCGGTCATCCCCGCGAACAGCAGCGCGTCGTTGACGGGCAGTAACTGCACGGTTATCATGGCCGACGCCGACATCGTTGGCACGGACGAGTCTAAAGGGCAGACGCGCCACTGGCTTGTCAATAGCGCCACCCTGAGCAGTACGTCGTCGATTCCCCCGCGCCCAGAAAAATGACCTCTGAAGACCCGTAATTTTTTTTTCTTTTTTCTTTTGGATTGGATTGGTTGTTTTGTCTGGCGCTCGTGCTCCCGCTCATCTTCACAGCCAATTCCTCCGGGCTGACCGTGTCGACTGCCGGCGGCGTTGCTATTACCGATTACGCCGGACCAGGTCCCGCCTCGGGCAGCGGACCCCATCGGTAAAGTCGCCCTTCTTCGTTTTAGTTCTTCCGATGACTTGACCAAATCTCGCAAACCGCCAGCTACGTGATCATGGTGTTTCAGCAGCCTTCCGCGTTTGCGGCCCCCGCGAATCTGAGCACGCCCGGCGTCGCCGTCTCGGTCTTCAACCTCCAAGGGTACATAACGGTGCGTCCCGAAAAGCCCTCCCCCCGTCTTTCGGAACCGCGCACTTAACCACACGTTTCCATTCTTCTTCTAATGGAACAGGAAAGCAAACTCGGCCCACTCGTCGCGGTAAGTTTTTTTTTGGTTTATTTTTATTAAAAGAATTCACCCTGAAGAACGCTGATTGGAAATTTCTCGCTTTCGAATTTATAAATACAGGCCATTTACTTTACCGTCGAAGTGGGCACGGCCACCGTCACCATCGCGCCGACCTCACCCGTCGTCTCCTCGACCCTCAAGCCCAATACCCCAGCGACGACGACGGCGACCGGTAACTCGAGCTCGTCAACGCAAACTAGCACCCGTGGCTCCAACGCTGCCACGCAGAGCGGAAACTCGGTTCTTGCAGTTCCAGCTGCTGTCCTTGTCCTCTTGGCTTCGTACATATACCTGTAAGGCAGTGTCTCTTCGAACAAGGATGTGTAGTATACATGTCGGGACCTCGATTTGTGTTGCGGACCTTTACAGCCCTATATAATTGATTGCATGTTTTTTTGGGCTACGCGATCCATAAATAAGTTTGTACGCATGCGCGGAGTCAGTCAGTGGCTATCCACGTGGAGGTTGAACCGAAATCAAATCAATCCGCCCAAACCGCATGGCAGTGATATTTTTGGCCCGTTAGACCGTCATTTCGAGTCTGGGAATTGCTGAATTGCTGAATGGACCGACGCGTTGCGTGTAGTGTAGAAGTGCAGAACGCAGCATTTTCTCTGATGAGAACGCTGATAGGACACCCTTTCCCTAATGACCAGATGGTCCAGCCTGATCATCGCCATTTTAACCAAAGAGTGAACTAGTAAGATAACGTATATTAAACTACGCAAGCCATAAAGAAACAGCACAAATGTCTCTGGTCGACATAATAACTCGATGCTCAGCTCTCGTAACGCTCTCGTGCCTGGAGCGCAAGGTGTCAGCGATAAAAGAAGAGCACTGGATTTCACAGCCGGGTGGTTGGGCTCACCGAGTCCTTCACCATGTTGACATAACCAGTGTATCCTTCTTGGTACTTTCCTACCTCCTTCCCCTTGCTCGCGCCAAGACCAACACCGGACGCGTAAATAGCGGTCTGGCTACAAACGGACGTGCTTGAGAATCAGGCGAACCATCGAATGGTCAACATCAGTCACTCACACAGGGTCAACTCGGCCATCACCCTCAAGGCCCAGACCAGTCCCTTCTTTCCAACCCATCATCCTTAAAAGCTTATTCCCCACGTTGCTCTCGTCTTGTCCGGGGTTCACTGGTGGCGGTGGTGGTGTTGGGGGCCGGGTGGGACCTTCTGCGGTACGCCGTTGCTTCCGCTTATCCTCCATACCTTCGGGGAGTGGGACGTCTGGTTGATTGTGCATGATGCGTCTTTCCAAGGCCCGGTCGCGATATTTCGGTGCGGAAGCTTGAGCATTGTTGGCTTCAGCAGCTTTGGCCTTCCCTCTTGCCATATCCCGTAAGTTCGCGTCCTTAAAGTTGCGCTGTGTAGCATTAGCGTTGGTCACACGCACAATGTGGGGACTAGAAACCTTATGTAGGTCTGACTCTTTATTATGCTTTTTTAGTTGATCAATTGTCTTGAACTGCCGCGCGCATAACAGGCAAGCGAGCTTGACCATGTCAGAGAACTCAAATTCCACCTCCTCGGGAAGGGTGATGGGAGGGGGGCTTGGTTTTTTCTCTGGTATTACGACCTTTGTGGGCGCAGGAAGCTAAAATCCAAAGTTCGGACCGTCGTTACAGAAACGTGATTCGAATGCTTACTTCAGGGGTGCTTGAACTGGGATGGCCCGTGCTCAGCACTTCTTGCACTTGATTCCACTTGGTGATGTTATTTGCCGTCTGAAGAATGAAGAATTGGTCAAACATCGCACCAATGCAACTGATAAATCTGGCACACCTTTTTGCTGGCAATCAAGGGAGCCACCTTCTTGGCTGCGACAACTGCGCACGAACCATTAATATACACACCCAGAAAGAAGGTTCTTCATATCTCGGATGAGACAAACCCTTGGGATCTTCATTAGAGGTGGCTCTGTCTCCTTCAACAAGGTCGGGATCCTCTTCCTCCGTCATAGAGAATCCGAGTGTCGAAGCAGCTGCGGAAGCACTGGGAGCAGGTGTACCTACAAAGCGTTTAGACGCCGAATTGAATGGTGTTGAAGCAACAGACTGATCAGATTCGTCGGCTTGCTACCACCCTTAAAGCTAAGGGTGACAGGCTTGTCAGAAACGGGCAGTGCAGAGGCCTCAGCGGGAGCTGCCGATGCGACTTCTATGACTGATGTCCAGGAGTTAGACGCATGCATGAAGCCATGAAGACGAAGCGGGACCTCTCTTCTTTTTCTTCTCTTTCTCCTTCGCAGGAGCGAGTGGTTGCATTGGAGCTTCGACTTCGTATTCCAGCTTCGCGATGGTAGCACCTTCGTCCCAGTATCGAACCCATTGGTCCTCGACGCCACCGAGGGTCATAGACGAAGGTAGGCAAGCTTCGTCCCTCATAATTGGGTCAGAGATGGGTTGGAAAGAGTACGGATGGGCAAACGAAGTAGCGACTGGCCGGTCGGAAATGCGAAAGCCATTGGGGTGGATTTGAGGAGACATGGTTGCGGCCAAGACAGCAGACGCAGCCTGCAGAGAAGATGATTGAAATAAATATCAACAAAGGTGAGGTGAAACAAAAGGTAGAAAGGGTACCTGGAGATCGACGAACTCAACGAAGGCAAAGCCCCAGCTAGCCAGCGTGGTCTTGTCTTTAATCAAGATGATTCTCTTCATACCCTTCGCGCCCTCCTTGTGGGCACCAGAAGATGTCCTCATTGCCAGTTCGATCGCTTGGGGACCCGACAAAGGGTCCAGTCCACGGAAAAGGAGAATGGCGGCTGGGGAATTGCCAATGTCACGCGTACCGTCATTTGCGTTAGCCTGGCGACCAGAACGACCACCTGTGTTTGGGTTTGCGCTTTGGGAATAATCGATTTTGACACGGCGCCCGCTATGTTGTCCACCAGTTTTGAGAGCCTTGTGAAACGCGGCAGTGGCGGAGGCACCATGGGAAGCCGGAGGAGGTACTTGAATGAAGGGAAACTGGGGATCCACGAAGGCACGCGCAGTCTCGACGGACGAGAACTGGGCAAAGCCGAAGCCCTTGGATTGGCCTGTGAACACGATGGGAATAAAGTGACAAGGGTGAAGGGGAAAGAGGAATCGTCAATGGAACTGTCCCAGAAAAGATGTAAGTGACGGGCAAGTGCCTGTTGATCTCTCTCGGATAATTGTGACAGTCTCAATTGAGCAACCTTGTCCGGTCAAAAACGTATGAAGCTGTAAGTCATGAGGATGGATTTTTGCGGGGTAAGGGTGAAAATTGGCACGAACGTCCGATTCCGTAAAACCTGTGTCGAGACCCAGAAAGATGACGTGGGGACTAGGGTCGCTAGCGACCAGGCGCTTCTTGTGGCCATGAAATCCGCCCCCACCAGCACCATAGTCTTGGTAGCTGTGTTGGGAACTGTCATCCCAGGACTGTAATGAAACCTGTGAGGTGTTGGCGAGGAGGTGAAGGAGAGGAGCGCGTACGCCGCCGTTAAATTTCCTCTTTTTTCCCTCTCCATAATCGTCGTCCCTACTCTTGCCAGACCATGAACCACCTTCATGCCAGGCCTCCTTTCCCATGTCCCATTCGCGGTTGTAGGCCATGATGGTTGTGAAGAAGAACGAGGTTAACACGAGATGAGTGGGAAGAATCGCAGGGAGAGCAGAGGAGCGAATTGGAGCAAACAACGGTCAACAAATCCATCACTCCCCACCAACACCCATGGCTGGACACGGTATGTCCCCAATGTGTCCACCGTAATGCTCACTAACCTTCATCTTTAGGTTATGTTAACGTGCGTCTTGGTGCTAATGACCTTTGCATTTCTTATTCCTGTCTCGCAGACTGACCCTGCCGTGGACCGATGGAACCGCATGGTGGGTCAACAATACCAGGAACACCTTGAATGAGTTGTCGACATCTTCTCTCAGCGCGAGGACGTGTACAAACACTTTAGATTCACTTCCCGCGCATCGTGGATATCTTTCACTGGCATGGTCCTTGTCCCGGGCGCGTTGATTTACTTGTCTGCTCAACAAGACGTACGTTTCTCATTACCTTGTGTCACACGTTGAAGCCAAGGGACCCTTGCAGCGGAAATGGAATTGGAGTGGAAAGCGAAAAGGAGAATCGCTACTCTCTCACCCTCCACAAGCAGTCAACTCGGCAGACGAATAGATCTAAACTTTTGCCCCACACGTATCTCATAATTGCCTGTTCATATCCGTTTACAAAGTTCAATAGCAACCTTGCACCCCGCGCCTACTACTGAGCTTAGCAAAGCATGTGCCGGTGCTCTCTGAGAATTGTGTTCCACAGCCGTGTCCAGATGTTCGAGTTCATCATCCCGGAACTCACGAATCACGTCCCTAAGAAGGACGATGCTAGGATGAGCCATCCCTCGTAGGTCCTTCAGCTGACTGAATCAGTGTAAGAAATCGATTTGTTAGCAACGGCTGACTGTGAAGGTACATACTCGTCGTAGTGTTCACCGATGACGGTCTCAACTGCCTCTGTGCATGCCATTGCTGCCTCCTTCCCCATAAGTGCTGTAATGGCACCTAATCCGAACCCAGCCACCTTTGCAACCTCCCATAAAGCGGTTGGCCGTACTTGATGTTGAATTTGGAGCTTATTCATGACGGCGAGATGCTTTCTCTCTTGGGCCCACATATCCTGAAATCGTCGTTCAATATGAGTGTAGAATGTAAGTAGAATGAACCCGCCTGTATTAGTGCTGCCGTCGGGGGATCGTGTCGGAGGATGGCGAGTTGTCCTGCATAGATGTAATTTGCCGCAACTTCGCCCGCCTGGTCAACCCTCAACGCACTCTCGAGAGCCCCTCGCTGAGATGGCGAGAGGTCATCTGGGGTGGAAGAAGTTGATGCATCTGAGCCTCTGATACCATCAAGATAGAAGGAGGAAGGCAGTGATCGCCTTGCATGGGCAAATGAACGAAGGTGAGGTCTCGACGGTAGTCGTGGGGTCTTGGACGCAGCATGGCTGTGAAAAGGCCAATCTTTCGGGTGAGTTGGGCCAAATGTCGGGTGCGTGGGTTGCAATTGGCGTCCGTATAAATGCCCCTTTACTGGCTTGACTCATCGCCACTCCTCGGGGTGAACGGACACCAAGATTTTGCTCCCGTTTCCGTTTCCCGTTTCCTCACTTCAACTGTCTCTGACACCGTCATCAACCTGCGGCCCCATCGGATCCCCCATCGTGACGGCCGCCCCTCGATTCGCGATATTTAGTTGTGATCTGTCCGAAGACCTTCGTCCCACTTCGATCAATTCTCTCAAGAATTCCCTCTAAAGGACATTTTCGTCGGCCAGGCTGAGAACAGGCTTGGTGTGCCAGCCGACGTCATTCACTTCCTCGCAGCTGTCGGGGCCTGAATACTAGTAACTAGCTGCGCTTCCTCCAGGAACAAACACGCCATCAGTTCCTTTGTGCTCTTGCGGTCCCCATTTCCCCTTACATGTCATCCCGAAACATCCACCCCGCCGGCGGCGTTTCCGAGGGAACAAGTCTAGGTGCGTATCAGTATCGTGCATTGTGCGTCCGAGCTTATCACAACCTCCCCGCTAGCCGTCAGAGTATATGATACCGTCCGGCGATCAAAATACACAGGGTAGTTCTCGGACATGTATTGTGTCTCGTTACTGAAATGTCGTATCAGGGCCAGCTGTCCAATCTTTCCCGTCAATGCGACTCCCTTCTGTCTACGGTGCGGGAGTATTCACCACATTAGTCGAGACCAGGACGAGGGCCGAAGCCGATGACATCGAGAGGTAGGCATACCCGCTTTGTCAATCATCTCGTATACGTTGTTCATGTCCTCACAGAGCCGTGGAACATATCTTGAAGAAGCTGTTGGGCTGGGCAAAGCTAAGCGATAAAGCGGCATACCTGAAGCAGAACGAGATTCAGCGCGGCATCGAGCAATGTCACCAAGAGCTTGCAGCGTACACTGAGAGGTTCACGGTAGGTCGATCTTGCGCGACGCAAAAGTGCTATAGTCATATTTTCCCTAGATAGCCTGTCTATGGTGAACTCCAGCGAAAGTCAAATGCAAGAGCTGGCCCGGCAACGCGATCACCAGCAACTCGTGGACATGATAGCTAGGCTTTCAGAGCAAGTACGAAACCCCGGCCACTTCATAACAACGGAACCGTTGCAACAGGGCGAACCACTCCTGCAAGTGAGTCATGAAGTTATATTGCATGATGCGTGGGGCGCTCAATGTATGGCAGACGCAAGTCATAGATGTCGAGGGACAGCAAGGTTCGCTCCCTGTGGCACCACCCCCACGGGCCAGATCATCGGACTGTGAGTATTTTAGGTGCTAGTCGTGGACGTTGACCCATTGCCTTGTAATATTGTAGTGTCGGGGAAGGTCTCCCGAGCCGAGGATCACGCGGTCATTGAAGGAAGCCTCTTGGTCTTCTATCTCGGCGAATGGACCAACAGAGATCATGTATGTAACCCATTGTTCAGAGTCTGATCTGAAATAGACTAGCGCTAGACTGCTCTTGCTCGTTTGAGGGACCAATCCTCAGCCTCTGAAATGGTGAATGCGTCCACCTTGTTACCTTGTTATCGTTTACCAACACCTCTTCAGCGCTTCAAACAGTGGATCGAAGCCTCGGTTGGTCTTCAACATCGGAACGTCCTCAACTCATTCGGACATGTCACTATAGAAGGGGTCGTGCATGCGGTATGTCCGGCTTCACCACGATGTCAGTGCTTTGAAGACGCGTACGATTCTAGGTCAATCCGTGGATGGAAAATGGGAATATCCGAGACTACATTCGCGCAAATCCGCGTGCTGACCGTATGCGCCTTCTTGGTGAAGTTGCGTCAGGTGCGCACAAAGCCTGCCTTCCTGTCGGCGATCTGTACTGATAAACTACAGGGATGGAATTCCTTCACGAAAATAGAATGATCCACGGTGATTTATGTGGTGTATGTGCTGCCGTGCTAGTTGGAATGTCCCTCATGCACCCCACTACAGAAAAACATCTTAGTCAATGGCGAAGGCAAAGCGTTTGTTTGTGGATTCGGTCTGTCTGAGTTTTCGAACGTACGTCGATCTCTCTAGACCACCTCTGTATCTAACATGGAAGTGTGGTCTACAGTCGACTTCCGATGTATCCCGTGCTCGGTGGTTTGCTCCAGAAAGGATTACAACTACGAGCGTCACACCTCCAACTAAGGAAGTAGATATCTGGTCGTTTGGGTTACTCTGCCTCGAAGTTTTCACGGGGGAGGACCCTTACAGGTCATATTCGGACTTCTATGTGCCTGTTCTGTTAAAAGAGAGCACAACACCCGAGCATCCTGGGTCCACTGCAGTTGGTCTTACTTCAAGGATGTGGGAACTTATGCAATTCTGCTGGCAGATTAATCCAGCCGAACGTCCTTTGATGTCTGAAATCCAGTCAACGATATGCAGCATGCTTCCTCCCCGTCGTGAGTCATTGTCCTTCGTACTCGAGCGCGAGCTTCCCCTCACTCCCGACATGTAGCCCGTCAGTCGTCTATCGGAAATAAGGATCTGTCCGACTCGACTTTTCTAAATGACTCCCCACCCTCTGTAACACACCCGCTCCCCTCAGGGACCTTCGACCACAAAGCCGATACACGAGCCTCGATTGGGAACAGGAAGACGAGCGATGCCTCTTCATTGGCATACAAACGCCTCCCACCTGTCCCGGAGGTTTCTCCCCGCCCCAATATACTGATGCCATCCCTATCTGATTCTGCTCCACTGCCGACAGCTTCTGAAGGGCGTTCGCGGACACTCCCTTCCAATGCTCCTTGGCCTTCCCCGACCCCTCTCGCGACATCGGACTTACAACGCCGGTTCAGTACTGATTCTTCATCATCGCAGAGTACGTCAAGCACCAGTGGATCGGGCCGACGATGGCCGCGGATTTTTAGCAACAAGAATTCCCGGACGACCACTAACACGTCATCTGGCGATTCGTTACCCCCAGGCACTCCGAGCAGTGATGATTCCTCTAAGGAACTGTTATCCAGCAAACGTTCAGTTCCGAGCAGATCCCAGACAACCCCAATCAACATTTCTCAGCCGTTGACCCTTCAGGTTTCTCGTTCGTCGAGCTTATGTGTCCTTTTACCCCCAAGCCATGAATGGGTGCCCGTGAGCCCCACAGTTCTGCGGTCTATGGAGAAGGTAGCCAGTGATTCAGAATCTTTACTGCGCCCTGCGACAGATGGGACAGTGTTGGCTGGAAATCTCGAGGGCCTCGTCTCCCGTGTCATTAGTGGCACTGCAGATTCATCTATGGACAACCGCTTTAAGGCCGCTTTTTTGACAATTTACCAACTTTTTGCGCCCAGCGAACGCCTTTTCGAGATCTTGAAAAGACGATTCGAATCGACTGATCTCGATCTTGTCCACGCCCCCGCTCGGTACTCGTGAGTGAACAATGCATTTTTCGATAAACGTGGTTCGATAACTCATTGCGCAGCATCTTGCTCGTGATCGAGAGTTGGCTCAAGAAAGGGTTCGAGGATGAAGAGCTTAAATGTTCATCGAGGATCAAAGAATTTGCCCTTACCATCGTCGGCTCTCGGACAATGGAAGCAAAAGCCAGGGAAATTGTAGAGATGATTGGAAATCCCGAATATGTGCGACGTAGTGGAGGATTCATCAATGCGACAGCTAACGGGTTTTCAGGTCCGCCTACGCCAACCAAGGAGCTGTGCCCGGTTACGACGCGAACCCGGTGAACGGCCACAAGATGTAACGTCGAAGGACCTCGCAGCTGCCCTTACTGTGATAGAAGGCGAACGCTTCAAGTATATTACGCATTGGGACTATGTGGACCTCATTCTACAGCGACGGCGAAAGCTACGGCGTGTCGACGTGTTCAATGCCGTTCACGACTTGGTCACGACTTTGGTACAGAGAACAGTCCTGCAGTGAGGATTCTATTGGTTCCTCAAAGTCTAAGATACCAAGCTCACCCCGCATTTTTTGATAGACATGATAATCTAGTCCATCGAATGATGGTGTATGAAGAATGGATTCATACTGCGCAGGTCAAATACCTTTTGCTTTCAGACACGACAATAACTAACCCATCACCAGGCATGCCGAAGCTTGAATAATTTCTCGTCAACCTCGGCGATTGTGAGGGCTCTAACGTCGCCGATCATCACGGCGCTACCCCTTACGTGCGAGAGCAAGGCCAAGCCAATCTTACAAGCGTTGGTGAAAAATCTCACGCCAACAGATGGCATGTACCAACGCACATTGCAACAAGCGGCGACGGACGTCCTCATTCCTTGGCTAGGTATGGTTGATACCTTTCCTGCGTCTGTCTCGTCACGATCTTATGCCGATTCCCGCAGCCCCCCACCTCTCCTCCCTCAGCTCGACCTTTGCTCGCTCTAGCCCTATTTATGAAGTGGACCGACGCCCCTTGATTGATTTTACACAATGCAGTAAACTGGCAGAAGAGATCGATTCTCTTGCTCAGTACACGCCGCCTCGCATTCGCAACGTACGACCAGACGTGGTGGCACGTGTCGAATACTGTCTCAAGTCTTGCGATGGTGACAATGCGTTGGGTGACGCGAAGGCTCGCAGCATCAAGTTCGCTTCTGAAGAGCGTGCCGCATCCGAGCGCCGGACTAGGATGAAGTCACTTGGAATGGTTGGTCACCACAACAACCGAAATGAATCGGCCAATGATCTATCGGAGTTTGTCCTTCAACTTCTCTGAGAGCTTCTCATCTATCCCAATTATCGATATTTATTCTCATTGTATTTATACCAACTCCTGCGCTACTTATTCCTCACCGGACCGTCTCACTCATTCGTTTGCGTGCTTTTTACGCGGATATTAGATACCTTCTGCTTCACTTGTCCTATTTCTCCTGGGTTAATTGTAGGTTAATATGTAGTCCACCTAGCTGCGCGATGCAAAACGTGACAATTTCGGCCAACTACGCTACCTGGGCTTCACTGTCTTATCCTTGGTCTTATCGTTCAAAGTGTAGAGGTGTCAGGGTAACACCGTTCACGACTCGTTCACGTCAGCTCGTGATTAGTCAGAACAGACTGTCAGCAGCAGACGACGCACGTGACAGCTCGCCGACACGAGCTCGTTTCTGCCATGCACGGCAGGCGCACGACGCAGACCAATCAGATATTCTAGCAAACTCGGAAAGTGAAAGCGAAAGTATAGTGCGGCACGGCGCACTTGACCCGACTTGATGTTCTGCTTGCACTTGCCCCAGTTGTCGCCGCCTCGGTACACTCCTCTGGAGGGGCACGCGGAGCTCCGAGTCTCTCCATCCGTCTCGTCTTTGCGCACCCCGCGACCAGCCGACGATATCCCCCATTTCCTACATTCACTTCGACCCAGAAGCGCTTCTCTGTAGCAAGTTCTTCCTCATGCACTCCACCATCACACGCTGTATCATCCCCCCTCCCCCGATACGTCGCTCCGTCCTTTCTCGCCTTCTACCCGCTTCCTTGTCATCTAATACTGGTGGCACGACTCCACCTCGACATCCCTCCGCAAATTTGCTGCGCCGTACAAGTCGATGAGAAAGCCAATTCGCACTATCGCGCTCTATTGTTGGATCCTCGAGGTGTCTAAAAGAGTATTGGCAGTGAAAATCAAGGATAATAAAACGGTGTACGAACTAAAGGAGGCGATATTTAAGAAAGGCTCAAATCGTTTGCTGGTATAGATGTCTTTCAACTCGGACTCTGGAAGGTCAGGAGTTTTCTGCACGTTGACCAGTTTATGTATGCTCACAACTCTTGTTTAAGGTATCTATTGCCATCAATGAGAAACTCGAGGATGAAGTTACTAAACGCGAGTATGCAGACGCAGATGGGTTAATGGAATTACACACCTTATCGAACGTCTTTCCCCCACCAGAGCCCGCTCAGGAGACGCTCCACATCGTTGTAAAAGTCCTACCTGCTCGTGAGGATCTTTCATTGCCCCATCTCCCCATTTCACCCACCGGTTTGCGCCATTCTCACTTGATCTCGTCACGCAGGTAGCTTCTGCACAACCGTAAACGTGACCATGAAGGCGGTGATCGACCGCAAGTCGAGATTCTGAAGAGAGAATTCGGCAAATCGGCGCCGTCTTCGCTGGCGCATCCCTGAGGTATTCAGGAAAATTTCAGGACCAGGGCATGCAGTTGCCCGCAATCGCCCGTTTGAACTTAATACGATCCCCCTCGTTCTGCTTCACGAAGCGTTTGCGATCTTCAAGGATAGGTGTCAAGTTGAACCTTCGGAGAAGGCACTCGTTTGCCTCATGGAACTCACCCCCGTCGCATGCGAATGGCACGATACGGAGCTCATGCGGAGGGCAGAAATTCAGGATGTTCTCAGGGAGCACATGGATATTCCGCTCTCTGAGCGAAAGGTCCCGGGCACGGAATACGTGACCGACGGAAACCTTTCTACCTCGTTATGCCGGCCGCCATCCGAGAATGCAAGAATGAGCAAGGGCACATTCTCAACGAGGTCATCTCATATTATGGAAGGTTCCTTATCTCAGCGCTTGAAAACCCTCTTCGATTCAATTCCTACGACACCCGTTTTCCGAGTGTCCTCATAATAGACATGGGTATCTCTGCCCACCCATCATCCGTTCACTTACTTGCTCATGGCATACGCAGGTTCGCATTTGGGATTTTACGGTGCTCTGTGGGACGGGAACCGTGTGAGGGTCGAACCTCTCACACCCATCTTCGATCTGTCGACCCACTGGAGGGAAAAAAGAGCCAGACATGCGATTGCATCCGCGTTGGATGCACTCATGGCCGCCGTCGACAATATCGAAGCGCACTACAAGTCAATACAAGCCGACGCCAAGGCAAATCCAATTCCAGTGGAGAACGACTCTATTCCCCAGAAAACCCGCGGATTTCCGTTCATGACTTCATACGAAGACGACGGGCGGCGGCGGGTAACTTTCACGTATGATGGGCAGCTCGATGACGAAAAGCTAATCTTCTCGGCCATTCTTCACCACCGCCCCAACTTTGAAGAGTGCCTCGTCAAGTATACATGGCGGTATTCGGAGGCCGCTCATAATTACTTGGCGTCCCACGGTTCGGCACCCAGGGTTCGGCGTTGCGTTCGAATCTCTGCGGACTGGACGGCGGTCATCATGGACAAATCGACGTACCAAGGACTCTACGGACTGAGGCTCTCCGACGTGGAGCAGCAGAAGGTGCGACGCAAGGTGAGGAGTGTAGTGCGAACACTACATCAAGGAGGGTTCGTCCATGGGGACATCCGAGATACCAACATTCTGATCGACCTCGGGTCGCTTGCATCTGAAGATGTGGTGATCCACTTGATCGATTTCGATTGGGCCGGGCGTATGGGAGAGGCCAAGTACCCGATTGAAGTCAACAAGACGACGGTGAGGCGACCAGTCGACGTTGAGGGTGGCGGGCTCATCACCGAGGAGCACGACTTGGAGATGGTATCTTATCTGTTCACATAACGGTTTGATGAGGGGCGCCAGTGTGTGTGACAGAGGAAGACTGTTGTACTGCGTAGAGATCGATTCGCACGGGCGGGCGTAATGGGGGGATGCCATTGAAACTAACACAATGTAATTATACAATAATACAAATATTATCTATGCAGTCGTACAACAGATATGCGATACTACTGATGCCCACCTACAACGGAGCACGAGGCGAAAGCGGGGGCGGGCGGAAAGGGGCAGCAGCCGCGAAAGAGGTGAGCAAAAAGGCGAGGAACGGATGGGAAGGACGGACGACGGGGAACGCGAGGAGTGGGGAGCCACGGGAGCCTTCCCGAGGGAAGAGATATTATCCACCGAAAGGTGGATGGCGGTGGGAGCCAGAAGACTTGTCCTCGACGTTAAAGTGCATGTAGGAACCCCTCGCAGCGACGAACGTGTTCGGGTGGAAAGTCCCCGTTCGGCCTTGTTTGAGGCCACGCAGGGCCCCGCTATTTTGCAGAACGGGGGGTGTCAACAGATCTCCGGGGAGGCCGGAAGGAGCTGTTGAGGCGCGGGGGCACGAAGGGCGAGACAACACGTTACGCACGCGATGTTGCCGCAGATGTAAAAGTCCCTGGCGAGGGTGCCGTGCTCGTTGGAATCGTTGCGGTCGGATGTGTGTGCGAAAATAGTGGAAGCGACCGGTGAGAACATGTCGAGAACCGACGAAAATCTGAGCGTCCAGGAGGACGGAGCGAGGAGAACCGTACATGCAGTTCTCCACGACGACGGGACCAGAGAGGGTGGCAGGAATATTGACGTGGGCAGAAGTGAGCGGGCGGGAAGAGAACGGCAATGGAAGCGGTGGTTAGAAGGACTGCCAGTGGTTGACAGAACGACATGCGATCGTCGCCGTCAGTGCGTGCGTCATCGCGGTCATCGAAATGTACGGAAACGGAGCGAGCGATCCAACGGGGTACTGTAGGTACTGTATGCAGATGCAGCCCCGGCGACAAATCATCCGGAGCGAGCGGCGAGCGCTTCTCTCCGACTCTCTTCTCCTCTTCCTCTGAAAATAAAATATGAGCCCGCAGAATATTGTCCCTGCAGCCGGGTTCAGCGACGTAAGCAGAGGCGGCCTCCTGATTGGTTCGTTTGGGTCGCACACAAATTATATTGTATTGACCGATTGGCAGCAAGCTCGCTGATCCGCACCGCGAAAAATGTAAAGATATATCAGGTTAGTCTTGCCGAGTCCGCAGTGTATTCGCCCCTCGGCTAAATCGTTTTATTGGCGACAGGCAGAATGTGAACATCTCGGCAAGCAATGTCTAGATCTAGCTTCGACCCTTCATGACCACTCGCCTGGCCTGGAGGGCACGAGCGCGCAACAAGTGGTCGATGAGGTGGAACGGTACGGCATTTCAGTGGTGCTGTCGGGTCCGTCTTCCTAACACGATTTCCCCCGTAGCGTGTTGACTCGCATCCTCAATAGGGTGCGCAAGTGGGTGGAGCTGGGCAAGATGCGGTCCTTTGTGAAGCAAACCGAGATCAGAATGGGCCTCGACGAATCCTACCAGGAGCTGCGCACATGCGCGATGCGATTCAATGTGCGCACCCTTTTTTTTTTCAGTCTCCGGTTCGATCAACACTGGAGGCACGGCACTGGCACTGGCACGCTGTGCGTGTGGTGTGCCGGTGCCACCAGTGTACTGAACTGGCCACTGTGCCTCGTTACGTGCAGATCGCTTTGCATCTGAACGCGAGCAGTCGAACTCGAGAACTCGAGGAGATCCGCAGGCGTGATCACGGGGAAATCGTCGAGATGATGACGAGAGCTCTTCATGACCAAAATCTCCTGAAGGTGGCGCTCGCCCACAGCACCCCGGAAGATGCTCACCAGGTCATGAAAGCTATGGAACAGGCGCGTTCATTCGCGAATGCTACCACACCATCGCTAAAGTCTCACACCATCACATATAGGAACTGAACCAGGTAGATGTAGGAGAGACGCAGGAGAGACAGCTCCAAGAAGATATTGGAGAATTGCGTAATTGGGTAGAACGGCTCCCGCCCATGGTTGATCGTCAGTAATTGGGTCTTCCTCCACTGGACTGTGTACCTAACATGGCGTCCATCCAGTTAGCGGGCAAGTTATCCGCACGAGTGATCATGCAATTGCATCCGGGGGTTCGCAGGATATTCACACTGGTGAATGGACTGGCACAGAGGTAAGAGAGGGCAGAGATTTCTGTGATCCGTGGTAGTCGCTAAATCCTGTCTATCAGGTCGCCCTTGCCTGTCCACGGAACCAGAGCCGCGCCGCGCAGGAGGTGAGATGAGACCTTCGATACGCGATTAGTGGTCGTGATCTTTTGACCCTCTCTATCTAGCGCTTTCAGAGACAAGTCGAAATATGGAGGACCCTCCGACACCCAAATATTCTACAACTACTAGGTATAGCATATCTTGGAATCTCGTGTACTCAGTACGTCAAACTCCACGGTCCCCATGTCGATTGACATCGTTCTGTTCAGGTCAGCCCCTACATGGAGTTTGGCAACGTTATCCGGTACCTCAAAGACCATCCCGAAGCAGACAGGCTTCTCCTTCTAAGCGAGATTGCGTCTGGTGCGTCCCCGACCATGTACCTGCATCGCAGCGCACTAAGAGCTCATTAGCTGCTGAATATTTGCATCTGAACGGTATCATTCACGGCGATTTACAAGGGGTGCGTGGCTGTTCCCAAGTTCCGCCTCGAAGGAGGAAAGCTTTATTGTTATTGCCTATGACAGTCGAACGTCCTGGTTTCAGGAGATGGCCACGCTTGTCTCGGTGATTTCGGTTCCGCCCGCATCGAAGAGGTATAAACAAAATTCAGATTTGCTGTGCTCCATTGATTATTCGTGTTAGGCTCCCGTCACAGAGGCAATCACTTATGGGTCACTGCGATGGCTTGCCCCAGAGCTCATAGCTAGCAGCAGCAGTGTACTGACTGCCAGGGCCACAGACGTGTGGTCCTTCGGGATGCTCTCGATCGAAATCTTTACTGATAATGTGCCCTTCAGTCATGTTTCAAATGAAGCATACATCCCCCTTCTTCTCCGTGATGGGCCTCTACCTACTCGTCCAGACCATAGCGTTACTATGAGGGGACTCAGTGATGCACTGTGGGATCTCATGAATCAATGCTGGCAACGTGATCCCGTATCTCGTCCCTCAATGTCACAAATTCGTGAAGCCATTCAGAACACGCACCCGTTGCGTTCATGTACGTGGTATACTCAGCCGTGTCTGCTATTGTTAATACCCCGAAAGCCTCGCGGTTAAATATACCTCAATCTTCCTTCACTTTACCAAGAAGTTATCGTGGCAACACCCTTTCCAGTGCTGTTGGTATTCCGGGCGGTGCTCGCCCTTCGGCCCTCTCTTTGTCAAGGCCGTCCAGAAGTGCCGGTTTGACCCCTCCCACCGCCCCTTTGCCATTGTCCAGGACCTCGGCACGCGATGAAGCCGAGTTGGAGCAATTTCAGAGAGGGCTTCCTGCTTCCTTTCCGCTGCGCAGGTCTCCCATCCTGAAGAACATGCCATTGAGTT
This sequence comes from Russula brevipes, assembly GCA_022496215.1. NCBI lineage: Eukaryota > Fungi > Basidiomycota > Agaricomycetes > Russulales > Russulaceae > Russula > Russula brevipes. Next base: position 99,731 of record WTXF01000093.1, on the reverse strand, counting down.
CTTCCCCTCCCTCGATAGTGACGAGCAGCAGTCGGTCGACATCGGGAAGGCCGACACCGTCTCCAAACCCATCGCCTTTGTCCGCCGGCTTTCGGGCACCACTTCCATCTACCACGCCCGAATCCCAGACGAGCATATCCCCACCAAGTCCTCGTGGTCATTGGTCGCTAAGGCCGGCTCTCTACTCCCCAGAAGCCTCTATATCTTCTCCCCCCGAGTTGTCATTGCTTCTGCAGCCAATCCACGTCACCTCGCGATCGAAACCAGATAGCAGTCATAGCACTGATGAAGTCCAGCGATCCGCGTCCACGTCTACAGGATCTATCTTTAGTATGGACAGGATGTCAACCAGTAGCGCTGGTGGGTTGCTAGATGCTGCCGTTCGAGATGCGGAGCCCCTGCTCCGCAGAGCCCCGGACGGTACCGTAGAAGCCGGGACACTGGAAGGTTTAGTGGATCGTGTGATCAGGGACACACATGATCGTGCCAAAGACGACGAGATGAAGAAGGTATTTCTCGCCACGTACAGCCTTTTCACGACAGGCGAGGACCTGTTTAGGGTCCTCAAAAGACGCTTCGAAGAGACAGGAGACGCGGTGACCTCTATCACCACCGGCCCCATTCGGTACCCGTGAGTACATCGTGCAAACTCTTAATATTATAGTGTGAATATTTCCTAACTCTTTCGAAAATAGTATTCTACTGTTCCTGCGAACATGGCTCCGCGGCGAAGGTGAACGCATGGATTGTGCATTGCTCGCTTCTATCAGGGAGTTTGCAATCTCTGTCGATGGCTCGAATATTTTGAAGGAAGTGGTGCGCGAGGTCGTGAACCTCGCCGGCGAGAAGGTTTGCAGCAGCCCCGAGTCTCAGACCCTGCGTAGTTTTGACTTCTTTCTCCTCAGCTGAATGTCGTCGTTCCATCTCCCCGTCCTTTACCTTTGCGGCCACAGCAGAGGCCCTCCTCTCCGTCCTCTCCGGAGCAGTTCAAGGCAAGGGACATCGCGGTCTCGCTCTCGGTGATCGAGGGAGAGTGCTACAGCGAGATAACCCAAGCTGATTACATGGCCCACCTTCGGGGGACGCCCATTACGGCGCACATCGCGTCCACCACCAAAACCAATAACCGTCTGATGAACTGGGTAAAGATGAGAATCCTGAGGTATCTTTTTTTTTTTTTTCGGGGCGATGAACGCGTCCTTAAGCGATCGTTGAATCAACATCCTTTTTTTGTTTGTTTTTTCTAGCCCTGAGGACGTGATGAAGCGCGCGACCAACTTCAAGCGCTTTGTCCTGACAGCAGAGGTAAACCCACCAAACAAATATTTCTTTTTCGTCTGACAAACGGCAGAGGTTGTCTTGATCCCCCAACCCCTTCTCCAGGAATGCAAAAAGCTCCAGAATTTCTCGTCCATGTCCGCGATCGTCGCCGCGCTGCGGTCGATCCCGCAGCTGATCCTGACGCGCGAGAGTCAGCTCACGAAGAGCGACAAGCTGGCCCTGCGCCAGCTGGAAGAGATCCTCTCCCCGAAGGGCGAGCACAGCGCATACCACGAAGCCCTGCGAAACGTCAAGTCGCCGTTCGCCATCCCGTGGTTAGGTGCGCCCCGCGCCCTTCCGCCTCTTCAGTTGACTCCGACTTGATCTAACGCTCCCGTTTTATCTCCCCCCCCTACACACACAGCGGTCCACCTGCATGGTCTCCAAGCCTTCTACGACCGTAATAGCGCAGCAGTCGTCGTCGACCAGCGCCCGCTGATCAACTTCAGCCGCTGCGCACGCCTACTCGAGCGCATCGACGACGTGCGGCAGTACCGTGCGCCGCCGGACTTGCTCGAGAAGCACCGCGGCGCCGCGGCGGCGCTCACGTGGGTCCGACAGGAGCTCGACAGCGCGCCGAGCGCCATCTCTCGCGAGCAGTTCGAGGCGCGCGTGTCGGGGCTCGGGGAGCTCGAGCGCAAGATGCGCGAACGGCGCGAGCTCGAGCTGCGCTCGCTGGGCTTTGACCCCGCTCCGCGTCATAATCGCAAGTCCTCTTCGGGCTCGCACTCTTCAGCGCAATCATCTGTGACGAGAATGGCGTCGCTAGACTCCCGTTCCGGAAGGACATGACCTGGCTTCTTCTGCGTCTCTATCTTCTTATGTACTAATCTATCTAACTTCGTATACTTGCTTTGCATTCTCGATATATGTTTGTATTTAGTGGCTTTCCAAAATTCCTATCTGACAGTAGTATACCGTACGAATACAGACAATCGACATCATGGGTCATACACAAAACGACCATACCCGCACGTCTCCGTCGTCGCCTCCAGAGACAATTTTGTCTTCACCAAGATCGACACAGGTGACCGCTCCGGTATGACCGACCAGCGTCGACACGCACCGGCCTTCGTCGCGACTCCATATCTATCGTGACCATTTGTCAATTAAGTTGAAAGCAGGAGAGAAATTTTTTTTTCCACCTTGATGGTTCGGTCATGACTCGCACTGACAAGCCTCATCTTGTTACAGGCAACAGCCCAGACGCCTTCAAGGTGCCCAAAGAGGGTACGCATGACCTTGCCCGACTCGATATCCCACAATTTGACTGTATTGTCAAGACCGCTCGAAACGAGCAGCTGCTGTGGTTGTTTTACCTCACGAGGCGATCGCCCCCCGACGAAGTCGCTGTGCCAGCTGCGGTCAGGTACGTCGACTCTTCGCAAGGGACTTCGTCTGTAGCATTGCAGATGTCGAGGGTAAGCAACTTTAGGCTCTGTACCTGACCCATATGGCTGGAAAACTGGCGCACGCACGCGCGCTGCGTGAGATCCCACAAACGCACGGAACAATCATCGGATGCAGAAAACAACATTTTCCCTGGCGAGACTTGCTGCAATGACGCATCCGACACGGGGGAGGATGCGGCCGGGGCCGAGTCCCAAAGCAAGACAGCGTTGACCCAGTCTCGGTGACCGCGCAAGGTGAAACACTCGCGAGTGCGAAAATTCCACACCTTGACGGTGGTGTCGACGCTCCCACTGGCGAGGAGGGTAGAATCAAAGTTGAGGGAGACGACACCCTCCGTGTGACCCTCCAACGTACTGATACATTCTCCTGTGCGCCAGTTCCAGATGCGAAGGGTGTGATCCATGCTGCCCGTGACGAGTTTAACCTCATCGAATTGCAGAGCGCGCAACGCACGAGTGTGACCCTTGAGGCAGCGAATCTCTTCACCAGTCTCGAGATTCCATATGCGAGCCGTGCGGTCATAAGAACCCGTGATAAGGACAGGGAATGGAAGGTGAGGCAAGGTTTCGCTAAATTGGAGGCACATGACGCTGTTGGTGTGCCCTTTTAATGTCCGAACAGAGCAGCGACCGCGTCGCCAATTACGCTCAATTTTTAAGCGCTCGGAATATACGTCTTTCCACGGCCGCGTGAGCGTCTGCTCAATCGGGAGTGGGAGGGAAAGTGGCGAGGGAGACGTTGGCGGCGTAAAAGTGGTACGTGTAGTGGTAGTGGTAGGGGTGGGGGCTAGCAATGGCGAGGAGCTTGGGTGGATGGAAGGAGTGGCGTAAGGAGAAGCCTCGGAGCGATGGCGCTTCATGCGAGAGGTCGTGACCGAAGGCTCTTCTGGCCTGCGCTTATTCGAGGGTGTAGTGGCGCGGGTCAGCGGTGAAGGAGATGAGGAGTGAACGGGGACGACCAAGCGCCTGCGCTCAAGAATGGGTAAACCCCAACCGCACTTTTCGCACTGGGTACCAATGTGTTGCGCGCAAATCTCGCGCCATAATAAATTGTCATCGGCCAACGCCCTCCAATGACGCGAGACCTGGGCGGCACGACATACGGATGTGGCGTCGAGGCTGGCTAGAACCCTCAGAGAAATCTCGCGGGGGAAAATAGCGAAAGGATCGATCCGAATAAGATGACTCAGGGCGTCAGTGAGGAGAGAGAGCTGAGAGAAGCAGCACATTGTTAGGATGCCCCGAAGAATAAGCTCTCGGCGCGGATGCGGCGATGACGAAAAGTTGGCCCAGATTGCATTGATAGATTCTCTTTCGCCGAGGGGAAGCTCATCGAGGGCCTAGGACGTATTGGGCACCATGATACGTAATAAGATAAAGGGTGCAAAGGACTGAAAGAAAGAGGGGGCACGCACCTGCTGGAGCTTCAGATTTGTGCCTTCATCGGCAATTCTCTGGTGTCGAACGCATAGCTTGCGGTGGCCAGGTTGGGAGAGGACGGAAGGGTGTAGATCGAGGGGAGGATGCGAGGGAGAGGGTGGATGAGAGGACCAGTGGTCTGGGGACACGGTGGGTGCGGGCGAGGAGAGACGGGCGGGTGGCAAAGTGTCACAGGAGTGCGAGTCGTCGGACGGGGAGGGGAGAGACATGGCGATGGCGGGGAAAGAGAGCTGGGTGGAAAAGGCGAGGGGGGCATCATTTTTGTATGTTTCTTGTATGAATTCCGAATTCATTTGGGTTCTTCGCTGCCATCGTCCAAGGGAAGGAAGGCGTCGCGCGCACGTCAGATCGCGCAACGCCATTCTTCCCCACGTGACCCCATCAATGAAAAGACAGCAAACACGACACAACACAGCATATACAGTCTCGCGTCTTATTATGATATCGAACACGTCCTCCACCTCTTTACAATCAAGAGGGACTGTTGAAACCAGCATACCATACATGGTACTGCTCCCGTCACCCAGCAACCCTCCCTCCTCTGCCGCAATCCACAACGAGTGGTCGTGCCCATCACGTCACAAATAGCAAAGATCACTCAATCGAGCGTGATCCTCAATTGCTCCAGTGGTATGGGCTTAAAGTTATGGATGTCAACCGACCGTAACCTCAATGTTTCCTCAAAGTGTGGTGGCACAAGCTTGTGAATCAGGTCTGGTCGCACCGACAGCTCTACAACCCACCGAACCAGTCAGCGTCACGCACGCATGACACAACATCAGTCCCGTTACGAACCTTCTCGCGTAAAATCGAATAACGGCGGAAATTCCTTTCCGTTCGGCATCATGGCTCTTTCAGCCCGCAGTTCATCAAAGAACGGGTGTACCATCGCCTCAACTGCGCTCAACCGAACCTCCGGTGTATATTCCAACAGCTTGGAGACAAGATCGATCGCCTCCGGTGCTGTGCGTGGCCGAAACACCTGCGCTGACAGGTCAACACCAAAACATACTTTTCATTGAATAAAAATCGACCTTAGAGAACGGGTGAGGCTTAATTTGCGGGAACTTGTGCTCCATGTAGTTCGGATTCATCGTCTTGATCTGCTCACGTGACGGAGTGCCCAGAACCTTGATGATTTCAACCAACTGATCAATCCCACTTTCACCAGGGAAAAGTGGTTGACCGAGCATCAACTCGGCCATCACGCAACCAGTCGACCAGATGTCTATGACCACGGGTTAAAAAAAAAGCCCGTCCCTCCAATCGGTCCCAAAAACGAAGGAACACACCGATATTTGTCGTGTAATTCGTGGCCCCAAAAATCAATTCTGGTGCGCGGTAGTATCGCGAACAGATGTAGCTGACGTTCGGCTCCCCTGCTACTAGGATTTTCGCTGAGCCAAAGTCGCAGAGCTTGAGCACCCCCGTCGCTGGATTGAGAAGGAGGTTTTGTGGCTTGATGTCGCGGTGGCAGATTCCAACCGAATGAATGTAAGCAAGAGAGCGGAGAAGCTGGTACATATACAATTTGATTTGAAGCATCGGCATTGGCTGCTTGAGCTTTGCATAGTGACGACTTGCGCGATACACTGTCTCTGGTACATATTCGAGAACTAGGTTGAGGTACACTTCGTCTTTCTTCAAAATCCAAAACACAAAAAGTCCCTCAGTGCTCAACATGAGGACGGCACGGGAATACGCACCTTGTCGCCGTTGGAATAAAAGAAGGCTCTCAGGTCGACTACGTTTGGATGAGAAACGAGTCTCATGATCTGTAACTCACGGTTCTGGGTGACGGATAAGGATAAGCGCGTTGATCAGTTATGACCTTTTAAGGGCCACACGACTTGAAACGTAATGCCCAAGCTAATCGCCACTCACCTTGAATCGCTTGTCCTGTAAGACCTTCTTGATGGCAATGTCATCTCCTTTCTCATGTTCGGGGACCAGTTTGGCTTGGAATACGACGCCGAACGAGCCATTGCCGATGACTTTGCAATTCGTGTATGAGATCTCGCGGGTCTCGCCAGTCTTGCCGTCGGATGCAACGACTTTGACTACCTTTCGGGGATCGTCGATGGCTGCGCGATGATAACGTCAACACGATGAACATGGTCCGACGCAGGGCGGAGGGGGGGCAAAGCGTGAGGGAACGGCAGTGGATTGAGGGTTTAAGAGACAGCGTAGCCGAAAAAGGGATGAGCACCGATGCGCGCTCACGGACGGAAAGCGAAACGGGAATAGGGCAAGTATGTGCCGCAGAGGATTCGGAACACGCACGATTTATCTTTACACCGTTGATGGGTCCGTGTGTAGCCATTATGAAGAGGAAGCTGGGGAGGGTCGTAAGGGATTTGAGGGAGCGAGGGTGGGTGGGTGCGGAGATGTGAGCGTTGTCGTTTGAAACCGGCCGTGCGGAGAGGTTGTTGTGATCGGTGGGGGAGAGTGGCGGGGATGTGGAGAGTGAAATAACCGGAATAACGAAGAAAATAGGGGACGGCTATCTGGACGTAGACCAGTGGTCGATGGGAGGGAGGGAACAATGAGGGCTCAGAGATTGAGTGGAGAGTCGAGGGGAATGAGTCCCTGTGACCGACCCTGCAGAGCGACCACGTGTTTGGTTTTGATTGCTTCTTTCTCACGCTCGATGGCGTCGCCTGACCTCCGCGTCATAAACATCAAACAATGCAGACGCCGCGTCCTGTCGTTTTATCCCCACTTCGATCCCGCCTCGGCCCCTTAATATCCGTACCTTGCGGGATCTTTCTCTATCTACCGTCTACCGTGCCACGAATGCCTCGCCTCAATCCCTCAGATATCATCTCCTGCCCTGGACGACATCATTGCCCAATCTGGTCATCCTCTCACCCGCTCTAGACCCCTCATGCGCCTTCCCAATTCAGCCATTTTTAACGCCCGTTCATTGATTTCAACATCATCATATTCTGTCCGTCCTCTGTTTCCGCGGCCGATATTCCTTTCATGGATAATCCACTAGCTTAATTCGCCTTTACCGCTCGCTTCTGCCCAAGGAAAAGGACCTAAGCGGCTGTTACCTTGTAGTCTTGCGGCAGCTCGTCAATTTTCCGTAGTCAAATCCTCCAAGGGTTAACGTTGAACCGTCGCGTCCGATTAATGAGTCTACGGAGAGAAGATCGGAGCGCGAATATAACGCACGGTAAGTGTACGCCTAGTTCGTATTGCATACCGTCCGTCCTTGATGACAGGTTCAGCCGTCTTCCTACCCGCCGAGGCGAATACGGTACGGTATGCCGCCCAAGATGTCCCAATACCGTCGCCTCGGTGCAAGACAACTACGAACACACCTTACGGTGCAGGCCCTGTGTCTGTTGCTTTTTGCATGACAGCTAACGAGTTAATGATAAATGCATTCCGCGTTCTTCGCTTCATTTGCTTTGTTAGAGAAGCGCCACCGCATCGAGAGAACCCTGCGCGTCGATCCCGGGATCATTTGTGCCCTGCATTCCTTCTTTTGTGAATGAAAACCTATATTCATAATATTTCTGAGTTGGTCTGCGAATCCCCTGTCAACTTCGACGCAATTCTGGCCTGGCCAACACCCGATCCACGTGACCGCGTCCCTCCAAGGCCAAGGCTATTTTCATAACCTCATGCAGGGATGTCAGCCTTGCTTTGGTGATGTTGCAGCGCAGGCGAACCTCCAGCTAAGCACAAGTCGGCGATTTTTCAGAATGACAAAGCGGATGTAATTACTGACCAGCCGTCTTTGCGTGCAGATAGAAAGGCCCCCTAGAGTGCGCCTTTGTCTCATTTCTAGGCGATGACAGCGCAGCCAACCCGAACAGAACAATGAACCGCCCGATGCGAGTGGTTCATTGTGGCCCGTCAGAGAATGCGCAGATCACTTGGAAAGTTTAGAGTTCATTCCCAGTGAAAACCGGCGCCGAGCTGGGCTGAGCTCATCCGAAGAAATCTGGTCTGGTCAGATGCTCAGGCCACCTCGGCCTTTGTCAGAAAATTTCCCTTTTTCAGATGAAATCTGGGTTCTTCCGAGTAGAATCTGAATAAATATTAACCCAGAATTTGTTGCCATCTGAGTCCTGCTGAGATCCACCGCGCTATACCGAGATGTTCAAATGTATCTATTTTTGATACAGGTGCATACAGACGCATACAGACGCATTACTTTACAGAGTACTTCCGAGTATAACCGAGTCCCCTCCCCGACCTCATACTCAGGCTCCGTGCTCCTTATCACAAACGCCTAGAGGGAATAAAAACCAGTTAAATCAGATGTTCATCGCGATAGGGCCTCGATATACGCACCAGTCAGCCAGCCACGTTTGATTGTGTGGTGGTGGTAGCAAGGCGAGATGCCACTTTCCGTTCCTTACTCAATGCTTCGTATTTCTGGCGGAAAATATGAGCACGTAAATCGTATGCAATACACCATTAACACACCTTTTTGGTTTCAGAAGGGACCTTGTCCCAGACCGTTTTGAATTCGGAAATCGTTGCAGTGTGGTCCTTGAGGTAATCGATCGCAAAGAGGTTACTAGTGCCAAGCACATCAGTAAGTGATTCTCATGGTAAACTAGATCTTACCGTGCTGTTAATACCGTCGGCGACGCAACCATGGGCTTGCCAGCTTTGGCTTTGCTAGAAGTGGTCGTGCTCGCCTCCATTGGAACCTGAATTGAGGGTTTCGGTATTGAAAGATCGGCCCTATTGCTTTGCGTGAGATCCCGTCGCTGACAAGGGTCAGAGCTGTAGTACTTACAATGGGTTTATCTTGATAAAAGACATATGATCAGTCAGTGAAAGGTGGATGACCGGTTGGTAACAAATAATTTACCCGGTGCGGTGGGACTCGTTCCTCCTGCTCTCCAAGTGGCGTCTCTGTAACAGAGGCCCCACAGACGCCCGAGTTTGCCAATGTGGTGTTCTCATTGGCCGCTGCTTGATTGGGCAGAGTCTGGTTGCTTGGCGCGAGAGGAGATGTTGACGATGATAGGTTTGAGTCATTTGGTGATGACGCAGTGAGATTGGTGTGAGTGGGCATGTGGGCAGAGCTAGGAGCTTCGGTTTGATGGGTAGGAGAACAAGAAATTTGAGTAGCGGGAACAGGAACAATGGCTGGAGTGGGCGGCTCCTGCTGAGTAACACATGAGGACAACAAGGGAATCGGAGTGGACGACAAGGGAATCGGAGTGGACGACAAGGGAATCGGAGTGGACGACAAGGGAATTGGGGTGGACAGAAGGGGAGTGGCAGAAACGATGGCCAAGCTACTCGTACTGTGCGAGGTGACTGGACCAGCCGGAACATCGTTACGCAAGTCGATTACCTCTGTGCCAGGTGGCACCGTGGACCTGTCCTTCATTTTCTTCCGTCTGCGATAGTCATTTGTGTTGCTGGCCTCGCCGATCTTGCGCTTTGACGGCCTTGCACCTAGATGGCCAAAATAGAAGATATAACAAGGGAAAAGAGTGAAAACATGTCAATCTCAAGAGAGGAATGACATACGGGTAAGACGCCCTGATTCCCTAGCATCACGACACCAGTCTGGGTACTTGATGACAGCGAAACGTTCAACTTTCCAGTCTCCGTCGCAGTAGCGAAACTCGGGAAAGCTTGTCTTCAGTACATGTGCCAGATAGGAAGCGGCTTTCGGTGTCTTCTTCGTCCAAGAACTGGGGTCAAGTCGGTAGCGATAGAGCTCGTTCCACGCTTGCTTCGCAGTCGATGTAAAGATTTTGATTCGCGACTCCGTGACTAGGCTACCATCCGAGTCAGTGAGAAACCCGAGTCTTGGAACAACATCCCCGCAAATTTTTTGTCTTTCACTGTGCTTGATCCAGTCCTCATCATACCAATATGGGACATCGGGGTATTCCTCCTCGCCCAACGGTTCTGGTGCGTCGGGAACGACCAGAACCTCGGGTCTTCCATTGCTGGGCGCACGAGTTGACATTCGTGACATTTGATGATTTTGAGATGATGTAAGCTTGTTGATTACATCCTGGAGCTGTGTAACAAGGTTTCTAAAGGAAAAGAATAAATATATGCGCGTATATACCAAATATGAAATCACGCACCTCTGTGCTTGCAACTCATATTTGGCTTGTAAGTGGAGTACATTGATGGATGCATATGCCGCATTCCCCGATCTTATCAGCACCTCGTGAGAGGCAGATGTAATAGCTGCCAGCACAGAGTTTGACAGTGGAGTGATGGACTGACAAACGGATCAGAGTGAACCCAAATGTAAAGCGTTTCGTTACTCACATCGGAAGCTTGTCCATAGTTCAAATAGGCCCGTTCAGTCTGAGAAAAGCGGGAGTTAGTGTGGTAAGAGAGATCGTGGCCATCAATTACGAAAGGGTCCATCATGGGGGGACAGAGTTGGGAAAAGGGAAACGGGCCCGTTTCGCTTGCAAGTTCACGTGACTGTCTCGTCTGGTGTCGACGTTTTACCAAAGTTGCAAGAAAGTAGGAACAATATATCATTTATTCAATTGCTTCAGAGCTCTATATCTATGGGCTCCTCAAAGCCGGTCAATTGAAAGTCCTCCAGACCAGACTTCTCCAGTACAAACAAGAGCCCGGGAGGATCGTTCGGGAATGGAGGTAGCGGCTGCATCGAAACACAGGCTACAATCGTAGAGATATCGACAACGCGAAGATCTCCATTGCCTGTATACTGGCAGGCCCACAGGGTATTGGACGAGTCGTCCAGTAGGTCTTGGATCGGACGAGTGTAGACTGAGACAAGGGCATAGGCAGTAGGGTGCGCTTGAGATGCGTCGGGACCCTCGGTTGCAAACAATAGGAAGTAGAATTGAACTTCCCCATATTCTATCTGTCTGTTTAATAACATCTTGTTGTGCATCAGTAAATGATCTCCAAAGTCATGGCCATGAATCCATACCTTGACATTGCGAGATACCCGGACTTTTTGGCCAGTTCGTCTCTTTTCGCTCCATAAACTCCGGGCTACCTGACCATTGGGGAGACGAACTCTGCCCCATCGCCTGATTTTGGACAAATCAAGTGTTTGTGAGAGAGCGTTGGCCGCTGGTTCTGGGACCTGCATGGGATATCTATCTCTTGGCCGCAACATGATGTAACCATTTCCAAGATCCACTGCTGATTTTGGTAAATGGAACCCGGCCCTCGGATCTAAATCTGGATATATACTCTTGAGGGCATTAACTTGCGAACGTCGGAGCGCACGGCGAGCGAGATTTGCAAACGGATTTGACGGCTGGCGGATTTCCTGACCGAGATTGCCAATTGTTCGTTCCATTGTGAATTGGGTTGAATATGCACCAGGCCCTACCCGCATGACTTCAGGGCAGGCATGGAGGAGGGTGTGAATACAAGGGCGGCAGAAGTGGATACGATCGACTCGCCGCTGGTAATACAGATTCTCAAACTCCTCCACAAATTGGACGAGATGGGAATGTGCTTCTCGTAGCTCGACACCAAGGACGCGTCGTTGCACGAGGACCCGAGCGCCGTGCACAAGCTTGCAATAATTTTTCCAATACTTTGCTGGTAGTATCGCTCGGAAAAATCCTGGGCCAAGTCCAAACAAGTAGTGGAAGTACTCAGTGGCTTTATAGCCACTGGATATCTTCTCGGCCGGATTGCGTGGGGGACGATGAAACGAAGATGGGAAAAACTGCGTTGCATCGGCGACAAGCCTGCCATGCTCCTGCCATGCGGTTCCAGTGAGCTTGGCCCATTCCCAGGACCCATAATCGTCTGTTGGGTCGCATCGTAAAGTCCCTCGCCAGAGGGGTATCAGCAATTCACCGAGGTTAATAAAGAGAAGGTGCATTAGATCCAAAGGAAAGCAGCGTGGTATGGGAAACATGAGGCTGTTGGCAAGTCCGCTGAGGATAGATGGCTTGCTGATACCCGTTTCCTTGCGATTCTTCTCGTAATTTGCTTGGTCAGTTGAGGAGATCACTTTGGAAAGGTCTCGTTGATAGTCGACAGATGAAAGAGTGTTGAGATCACGTATATTGATGTCGGGATGGTTGCAATCGTCCACTGTGTAATTATTGGGCTTCATATGCACAGCGAAGTAGTGCCCTGCATTGGGCTTGTGCCGGCCTTTCATTGGACAGCCAAGACGGCAACCATGTGCACCATGGTGACCAACGCGTCCGTCAATCTCAGTCATCCCAACTGCATCCGCTGTGGACAGTGCTAGGATGATCCGCGATCGGATGACCTGGGACGCTGCTGTATCCCACATGTGAACTCCAGTCCCATTATTTTCGTGCTGGAGGGCGGCGACGTGATGAATGCCACGATAGAGATAAGAGTCGGTAATTTTTGGCTTGTTAGGCCCTGGGATGATAGTGCCAGGAAGTACGCGTTTCTTTTGATAACGCTGACTAGGAGAGTAGTTGTTGAGAATCCAGATCGAAATCCATGTGTCGGATTTCTTGTTCTGATACAGCTGAGCCCCGTCAAGAGACAATGAAACAATGGTATCGTCACCGGTGATTCCAATGCGCTCAGCGAGGTCTTGCATCTCGCTGCCGCACAGAACGTCATCGTAAACAATATTTGCAGCGTCTGTTCCTGGTTTGCTGAGCATTTCAGCGATCTCTTTCATTTTTCGGTCCAGGTACTGCATATCTGTGGCTCCTGAATGAGAGCGGCGCAGTGCTTGGAGCTGTGGGCCAAGAGGAATGGTACAGAATTGCTGACGGGGTACTTTCCTCTTTGAAGACATCGGATGCGCTAGATCGTATCGAGGTTCCCCACAGATGGTACAAGACTCCAGTTGCGCAAAAGGGCCAGTGAACGCATGGCACGAGTTAATGCACATATCGTCGTAAACAGCCACAACACCAGTAATTTCAGCAACGAGCGTTTTCACCGCATGATATGAGAGGATACCAGAGTCCGGATAACGACGGAGGATCGCATCACGAGAAGCGTGGTATGTCTCCTCCGACGCGTTAGTTATGGCCAAGAATAGATCAATAGAGAGGCGAATGTCAGGATTGGAAAGGTCTGTTGGCTCCTCAGGAGGGTTACGAAGGCGGCGAATGACGTCGTCTTCCAGGTTCCCATTCTCGAGAGTTGCCAAACGTATTTCGTTGATAAACTCCTGAGTGAATTTGATGGTTTCAATTCGCGAAGTGGGTGCTGGAGAATCCCCCGCTTCCTCCGAAACAACATCAGTCGTTTGAGACTGGTCAATTGCAAGCTGGTTAAGCGTTTGTATCACTGCAGCATGAGCCTCCCATTCTGCTTGCAGTGCAACATCCCGCTGCTCATCGTCGTCAAGATCACCAGGATAAGAATTGTCAGAACCTCCAGATGGGGGGGTGTCGGCACGAGAATGTTGGTGATGCGAAGTGTGAGAGATGTCGTGAGGGAGCGAATTATCAGCGTCGTTGTGAATATCGATGCTGGCGTCGACTTGATCACCCTGATGGTTTTACTGCGCTCAGAAACACGAAGAGAGATGCAAATGAATTGTGCATATATTGATTGAGTGGATACTAGTACATGTGCATTCCAAGCATTGTACCGTATACACCTATGCAGCGACAAAAGTGAGGGCAGTAAGAAACACGCACGCTCGAAGATCGGAGCCTTTTTGAGGGCCGATCATACTGGTCATTGTTATCGAGGCTACTAAGGCCACCATCGTCATTGTCTTCATCAGAATCGATGGGGCTGTTAGAAGATTGTCCTGCAATAGCTTCGGTGTGGTGCTGTGACCAAGCAGAAAACGAGGGGATAGAGGTGGCCGGCGACCTTGCTACATGGGAAGCGTGGTTTCGTCGGGTACGTGCTGTAACGAGAGCACCATTGCATCTCGGACAAGGGCAGGGCTGGCGTGGTGCAGGCATGGGCGCGTGGGCATACAATCAACATACGGGATGGGCGCGATGGGCATATACAATCAACGATCGACTGAATTAAGTTTCAACGACTCAGATTCAAACTGAGAGCAGTCAGCTGAACTCCGCCAAACCCGGATGAACTCAGATTCGCTCAGGTCAGCTCGGCGCCAGTTTTCACTGGGGTTCATTCGTTGTCATCCTCTTGGACTGTACCCGTCGCACGCAGAGCCCAGCGCCCAACAGCAGACGGGTGACTTCCGTGAGAAGGGACCACTCCCATGCCTGTCGAAACCCCTCACCACACAGTTAGTTTTATGTTCCTCGGCAAGGCGCTCGCCTCACATGGCCTGTCTTGCTTTCTTTGAATCTTCTTCATTTGGAAGTGGCCGATCGCTCTAGATCGTCGCGCGCGTCCAATCAGAACTCTGCTGATGATCGCACGCACCTCAGGCGGCGAAATGCGTCCGCCTTGTCAGCGTTACTTTTCTGGGCCTTCTCGGGTCCTGACTGACTTATCGCACGTTTATGAGGCCATTAGGCTCTTGGGTGAACAGTCGACCTTCGTGGGGAAGCTGGAATGCGAATTCCGGTGTTATCTGCGCGCCCTTTAAGAATCACGGACGTGGTTACAATATTGTAATTGTACTAACCCAAGAAGCGCGTGTGATCGGCTTTCCATATGCCCTCGGCCCCACTTCCCTTCCTTTAATTGGTCGACTCCCTGCCCTCGCGCAGCGCAAGCCGCACGCCAAACCCAGGCGTATGGAGACCGACCTGCGATACACCTTATACACGTAAGAAGACTAGACATAAGCATCTACTAGTTATGCCGTTGTGCCACATCTTGGGCCTGGTACGAGGCCACTTAGGAACACGCTCGCAGATGCGCCAGCTCACAGGGAATCGAATCAGTATCGAATCAAGTAACCCAATGTTCCCATTCCGGTGTAGGGCGGTAAGTTAGATTCATAATTCTAACTCCATCCAACCTCCTGTGACTCTCATACTGTAAGTGGCGTGGGTGGTGATGGGAGAATCGATGAAACCCGCATTGATACCTCCGTAAAGGGAAGAATTTTCCACCGCAAAGACTTGGCAATTCTACAAAGAACGTTACGCCATTGATCCATTTATAGTCGACTCCTCTTAAGTCTTAACCCATACCCCTCGGTGGCCGCTGAAACCTATGGGTTATGGCAGTTGAGAGAGTTGATAAACCCCTGCAAACCAAGTTGGTGGATCGAAAATACCAGGGGATATGTATGAGTTGCCAGGGGTATGAGGGAGTCGACTGTATTTAGAAGCAGATTGTCATTGCGTACTTGAAAACTCTGTCCGCAAAAGGGGGATTCAGGGATGCGTTTAAAACAACCCTGGATGGCCCTTGCGTTATCAGCGGTGTGAACGTGTCCAGAACGATGGGTTCGTTCCCAGTCGTCGGCATGATTTAAAATAAAATGACTGGGGCCTTGTCAAAGTGAGCGCGCGATACGTTCTGGTAGGCTGTGGTAGCATGTGCTGAGCTCCATAATCGCGAGGTCGCGAGCATTACATTGTGAATTCGGCACCGGAGTAACGCTTGGGGCTCGGTACCGGCATGGGTTGCATGTGGAGTTATAAGTGGAGCTTGCAGGAGAATCGCGGGTCGGATCATGGATCATAAGGACGACAGGCAGCGAGCACAAGTACCTCGTGTGCACCCGATGTGATTCGTGACCAAACCCTCAAAGCTAAAATCCGCATTTGGCCGCACTTCGCGGCTTCCGGCCTACTGTTCTGATTTCTTTGGCCAAATTTCCAGGGAATCTCCCAATTTCGTAAGAATACTCGGGATGGCTGTGTACTACTAGTATCAGCGGTGCACAATGTCTCAGTTGCTGATCGCAACATCATACTAGTATGGATACCAATACAATTGGTTTGCTGATGCTATCTGGGCCTATTTACAGGTGCTATTGGGCTCTCCTACACCTCAAATCAGTCCTTACGTTGTCTATCTATGCGTATTCGACTTTCACGCCTTCGTCAACGTTAATGACACCATCCATGGTCTCGACTCTACACAGGTCAGGTGATCGACCCAACCCGTATCCGGATGACGTAATGCAGTTCCGCGGCTGACACGGTCACGAGGTCAGAACGCGTGATACCCGGGCCGCAACTTGAACTTGATCCTCGTACCCTCTGCCAGTGCTTGTTTCTCTTTCAACCGGCGATCTCGCAGAGCCCGTTCATATGCTCAGCGCACATTCATTACCACCCACCCATGAGCACGGCCTGTCCGCCGCGCCGCCATCATCCGTCTCGTCTCCCACCTTCCAAATGCCAACGGTCCTCGTTTATCCACCAGAGGACGAAGCAATGCCGTGGTGTGCGTTCGACGCCGGTCAGGACAGTGCCGAGGCAGAGCTGATATTTACAACTCCCGAGATGGAACTCCTGCAGTCGGAGCTCGATGACTGGCCCCAGACTGTACACCCCCATGCGGAGCACGTACCAGCATCATCATTCCACAGTTCGCAGGCGGACTGCGCCGTGGTTCTGCCACGGCGTGGCTCTTCCCACCGTTCGCTCTCTGGAGGCGCAAATCTGCGTAGGCTCTCATCGATACCTGAAAGTCCGAAGCGGGCGAAGGAGAGGGACGACGATGACATTGTGGAAGTCATGAAAGTGCGTCGTGGAGAGGGCATGCCTGATGTCGCATATGCACACGGCTCCGTTCCCACGCGCAGGAGATCAAAGACGCTTCGCTCGAGAGCTGCGCAAGCTTTACGCTCGATCAAGAACGTCGGGAAGGTGCCGCGCAGACCCACATTGGAACACGTGGTCCCGGCGAAAGAGAACAGGCACTCGACCGAAACCAAGGATCCCGCTCCTACAGAAGTACCGCCGACTCCAACTGCGGAGATGCACCGCACGAAATCCTCCCGCGCCTCAAGCCAATCGAGCATTCCGCGCCTGAAGAAGCGGGTATCACAGCCCCTGTCCAATCTCTTCGGCCTTGGCCTCGGTAGCTCCGAATCTGCGCCGAACACCGCCAATGCGATCGGTTCTTCGTCATATTCCGAGGGTTTCCGGCGGACCATGCCATACTCCCGCAGCGCGTCTGCATCGACTCCTGCCTTGCAACTGTTCAAGGACAAGGACGAGGGTGCAGCTCGACCCACATCTCCGACCTTCTCGATCCGCGGCACCCGGCACAAATTCTCGTTCGTCAACCTTCAGTCTATATTCTCCGGGAATACGGCGCATGCGAGCGATCCGGTGCTGGAGGCCCAACAGGCCGCAGCAGATCCCGAGGCGGATGACGCTGCGCAGCCGCGCGCGGTGCAGACGCCGGTCGACATTGAGGACGGGTGGGACGATAGTGAGGACTACGACTCACCGCGGCGGCATGCCGACCTTGGGACGATGCGCAGACCTTCGGATGAGAGCTTCTTCCCGGAGCAGGAAATCAGCTTTGAGATGCGGCTCAATTCGATGCACTTTGACTCTTTCGACATTGACGCGGATGCATTTTAAGTGCTGTTCCTTGTCCCTGGAGAAAGACACTGGTCATCTTCATCCACATGTACGAATAACATCGTTGTCAGTAACTATATATTCTCGTTTCCCCTCCCCTACCCCACCCCAGTTTCTTTTCTTTTACCTTGCTTACCGATCTGCCAAAAATCACGCTTGCACTCATGCTGCATTTCAAGTTTATCATGTGATGTTCACGCTGTCGTCACGCTTTGTTTTCGCTTTCTTGTTGCTATCGCGTCGCTCTCGTAGAAATCAATAAATTTATTCATGCGGCTGGCTGCACCCCGATTGGTATGCGAGCACACCTCGCCGCAGTCAGACTCAGGGGGAGAAGCTGCGCACGGAATCAGATGCGGGCCACCCAAAGCGGGGTCGTCTATCCGGACTACGCACACGTCTCAGTCAGTCTAAGAGTTCCGCTATCGGTATCGGAGGTCTTCTGGGCCAACAGGGGCCAACCAGGTCAACGCACATGAGAGACGCCCTGCGTGGCGCGTGGCGCCCGCGGAGGAGAGCCGCAAACGCAACCACAGGCGGCTGGGCGCGGATAGCGTCCTTCTTTCCCCCCCATGATGCCGCGGCACGCGTGGTGCGTCTCGTTATTGGACATCGGCACCGTAGGTAGCGAGTTACTTCCAGCCTCTATCTGCGCGCTGCGACGTCCCAAAATTAGATTAGAGAGATGGAGATGACGGAAATTCCCTTTTTTTCTCGTGACCGCCGTTTGTAAGCAAGAAGAAAGAGATAGGTTCGCATCATGTAAGGAACGGCACTAGCTTGGCTGACGAGCTGCGGCGGGCACACCCGACTAGCTTCGGACCCTTGATGTGCGCGGTAGCCGGCGGTGCCAGCCCAGTGTTTCGAAACAAAATACACGAGTCAGGTTTAGTGAAATGTGCATTCGGGGAAAGAAGCACCCGGCGGACTTGTGGTGGCTTCGCCGTGAGCGATAACAGTAATCAGTGTGTGGTACAGAGTAGCATTAGCGTCGAAGGGCATATTTCCGACCAGGGAAAACCGAACCCGGTTTGAATCCATGATCGAGGAACATTCTGGAATGGGTAGATGATAGGCAAAGAAACAAAAAACCGGGATGCAAAGGAGGCAAAGTGGATGCAGGACAAGACATCTTGTCGTAGGGAATTCGTTGAGAAGGAACTTGACGAAGCATGAGCAATGAGTACAGGGGAGATGGAGAGGCAATGGCGATTGAGCTAGACCACACAAATTGAGTAACGATGTAGGCGTGGGCCCGGGACGGACTGAAACGGATGATCAACCACCAACAGCTCGAGAGCAAGGTGCAGAGTCCCGAAAGTCACCGAAGGCTTACGCCATGTAAGCGTCAAATTTCAGAGTGGGCGGCTGGAGAAATGTGGTGCTCAACAGAGGAGGGTTTCGGAATGAAGGGTGCCAGTGGACATGGGAGCCCTCCAAGATCGTGCCAGTGGCGGTGACTAGTGGAAAACGTGTCTGAACGAATTCCGAACCAGAACCAAACCCCAAACCAATCATAGCATTTCCTTGATCCACGGAACTTTAGCAGAAACGAGTGTGAGATTCGGCGGTGGCGGCGGCGGTGGCGACATCACGATGATGCTGACCGACTCAGGGCCGACTAGTTAGCTCGCTGGACGGAGGAACACGTGACCTGTCAAATATTTTGCCAGTTTGCCAGAACTGAACGAAGGAGAAGTACAGAATAGGCCACCATACGAGTAGTGAAGAAAAAAATCCACCAAGGAAAGTATCTGGGGAACCAACAACCGTTGAAACTGGACCGCGCGAAGCGGAACGCGCAGACGGATCTGGTAAGATTAGATAATGCGAGTAGTACAAAACCTTAACCTTACAGTCGACTGGTCTGTTGGTCTGTTGTATGCGCGCGCGGCGCGAATTGAGGTCGCAGGCGGGTTTGGTTCAGGCTCTCCTTCCAGCTCTTCACGCTTTCTACACTAGCGCCTGATGGCACCGATATCTGGCGCTTCAGACTAGACCTGTTCGTGTATCGCTGATGTGGGTCACGTAGAGGAAGTCCCTGAGAACAACGGTATTTGCCGCCGGACGACGCAGGTCTCACTACGGACGGCTGCATACTTGTGTTCCCTGTAAATAGCACTCATCCGTCGGCGCGGCAACCGTATAAACTAGGTACAATTCCATGCACCACATGCACGCGAGAGAAGAGGGAAAGATACCAGTAGATCGTTCGTGTGCCATGGGTCGGTATGCGATCGGGATACTTCCGACGAATACACTCAGCCTGTGCTTCTCTGATTATGACAGTATACAAAAAGGAAAAGGAACTCGCTACGACTCGGAATGGGGTGCACTGCTCACCAAAGGGGCGCTCGTCCTTAAATTTAGAGCGCATCACGTCGAACATGGCGAGTGTGGATCGCCACAGGTTTGGTACTAGTATATGGACCCCAATTAGTCCCTCACCACTTAGCACTGGCACTGCAGTAGCCCAGTTGAGCTAGCATGGCCTCCCAGTAAATGTCAGTACATACCGATCTTTTGTTCCAGGCTAGCACAGTACCCCAAAATCGCTCGTGCCCATTATATTACCATAGGCAGTAGAATCGGCCACCTCAGTCCTTGTGCCCATCCAGCCCATGTGCCAGTGTGCCAGCGGTATACTGAGACACCTTGTATCATCCTTGTCTAGTCCTTGTCTAGGACAATTCCCTGGTGCACATCACTTTACCCGAACTCAACCATTCCAGCTTCATACGCTTGCATTGCATATAGATCATAGCATAGCCAAGTGGTGTCGGCCAGAGTATGACCCGGTCCGCATAACACGTGATAAAGCACTGGCAAAGCGTACTGCCTCGGCCGCTCAGTCCGTTGGCTGAGAGGATTAGTACAGTTCGGGTCGTGAAACCGAGCAGAGAAACCGAGGCGCAGTTTACAGGGCAGCGTGGCTCATAACAGTAAGGCGAGGTAGGCATGGCTGTCGCGTGGAGTTGTATTTTAAGTGGCTGCAGTGGTAGGCGGTGGTAGCTTCCTTCATCAGTAAACTGGAAAATCAAATTCCAGGTTTCCATGGGTTTCCACTGGTTTTCAAGTTTCCGGGAACCCAGAAACCTGGAAACCTGGAAATTTGCACCACCATATTAAGATATTACCTACAAATTTAGTGCCCATTTCTTACAAATTTAGTACTATTACATAAGGTTTCCAGGAAAATGGACCTGCGTTTCCAAGTTCCAAGTTTCCGGGGTTTCCGCTGGTTTCCACTGGTTGCTCAAGTTGAGCAACCTCTCGAAACTAAAACGCCCGATTACTGATGTTATGCGGTTATGCAGAGTGGTTCAACGTTCAACAGCCACAGAATCGAACAGAGTGTAGGTGCGAACTGCGAATTGTATCCAAGATCCCGCAGTCGGAGATAGTAGCCATATGCCATAATTTGATGTAAGGCAGTGTCCTTGTATCCAGCACGTGCGACTGCGCAAGAGGAATCCACCACCTGCGAGTCCGGGATCTTGTTTTTGTTCCTCGATTCTATTCCCGTAAAAGGAGCGCATTCCCGCAGTCACCGCCCCGAACATTTCGTTCCTTACTGTCGTCCCTGAAACCGTATTTCACTTTAATTCCCCAGGTCCTGGCACGCCGGGCCTGTTGATCGTCGCTGAATCCAACCGGGTTCATCCGGCGACTGTAGTCGGTTTCACCTGGAATAATACAAAAGCACTGCACTTCAGTGAGTTTTGCTGGCCAAGGACCACGCCCAAGTCTTCGCCTCTTGGCCGGCTCTCAACTCACAGTCCGCGTCGGGATTTCTCCGAGTCGAACTGTCTGGATCCTGACTAGGCCTGACTCTCGGCTTGACTGGATGGACTGGTTGCCAATCATTGTTCGGATGCAAAGAAGTACAGAACGCGCAGAATCGGCTCATGGAAGCCACCCTTCGATTTGTGGAAAAGGACATACGCGACCCACCCATCGGCGTTATCCCACCCTTGTATCAGGGTTTCTTAGCTACCTTCAACTTCGCCTCGATGCTGACTCGCCCGACTTCCCCATGAACGTGCAGAGCATGCTCACCGACACTGCCCATTGCTAAGGGAACAAATGCTTGCCTGGAACTCAGTAGATATTTTGAGTGGATACCATACCCAGTGTAGTTGTCGTGCTTTAAGTTACCTCTAATGAAGAGACGGAGGAGGATGTAAAGATTCAGGTTACAGGAAGGTAATCACCGATCACTGAACGTAGAACTGCCATGCCTATTGAACCGGAGCCGGTTCGTGAAAGGAAAGTTGACATTTGTATTTGTAAACCCAATACCCCGCGGGTTTCTCGCGGGGCATGACCCAAATACACCTGTCATGGCTCTGGATCTGAGGTTACAGTGGGGTAATATGGATCTCGACTCGACCCATGTCCGGTGTTCGGTAGCTAACGTACTGGCCCGTTCTGCTATAGTCATTAATTACAAGTCCAACTTCCTTGATGGTAGATTACGAACGGATTTATTTCAATTGCAAAACAGCGATAACGAGTCATTTAACTTAGTAGTAGTGCCACGGCAATTCCCGTACCTGTCGAGGCCTGCGCCCGTGAAAACTGAAATCAAGCTGCTACTTATACTGATTCCACAGCGCATTGACCTTGGGGCAGTCTGATGGGGCAGGTGGCACCTTCTCAGGGGGGAATGGCAACAGTACCGGACGTGAGTGGAGCGTCGGGAAGAGACAACGCCCCAATGCCTGCAAGAATGATACGTAATATGAGAGTCAGCCCCAAATTTCAGCCAGGGGGCGAAGTAAGACCCACATAGATGAAAGCGCCGAGCCCAAAGGCGACGATACCCTCGATGAACACCCTGATTGCACGAGCCCACGTTCCAGGTGCCTCTACGCTGCACGAGCTATGCATTGCATAGGCAATCGGCAGGCCCGAGAGGTACCACGTGAAGAGGATCGATAATCTCTTCCAATCTGGGCCTTGAGGGATGTCGTAACCAGCTAGATCTTCACTAACGGCGGGTAGCCAACACGATCAGGGGCCCAAAACTCAGGAAAGGAGGGAACATCGTACGCTAGCTTGAAGAGACGGGAAGGGAGGGAGACCACTGATAGCAGATGCCCACATGCCAGGAAATGTACCACGTTGCAATTGGCCAACATTTATCCCACTCGGTGTGCGACGGGTCGGTGGGGCTAGGGTCTTGGGTATCTCCGTAAGTGACAACGGCGTACACAAAGGTCTACGTGCACAGGGAGGTTAGTCGAAACGAAAGGGCTCTAGAAAATCATCGGATGCACCAGAACCACAAAGCCTGTTTTGATTGCGATCTCGGGCCCACAACACCATGGCCGTGGCATTGGCATTTGGGAGAAACAGGAAGCGGACAAATCGTCGCGCATGTTCATATATATACCCGGCTATATGGCTGTTCCCGGTGCACCGCCCGTGATTTGATCGTTGTCACGGTCACGAGTTTGAGCCACAATTGGCATTATCGGCGATTGGCAGTCATGCGTATGTGGATTGGATCGTGGAAGTAGATCTTGCAGTAGACTGAAAAAGCAAAGCTAGAGGAACTGCGACCTACGGAATCACAGCCCTCCACTGCTTCAACCAGGATTTGGTCCATCTGTCCTCACCTACAATTCAATTATCCGATGTGGCAATGAACTGGCCCCACCGCGGCCCCACCGCCGACTGCGCCAGTGGCGCAGCCTTTCAACGCTCCAACCCATAACAGGTTAAATAAATCTCACGCCGGCAGTTGGGCACTATTGTGCCCATTCGGCATGGTCAAGAATGGCCTAGAATTCCTGACGGCAGAATCAGGGAAAAACGTACGAGATAACCTTGTCTATTTTCTGATTGGGTGAACGGCGTCTGGGGCCGAATTCAAATTTGCAATTTCACTTGTCATTCGGAGGCTTCGGAGGAACTTCTTTGACGCTTTTGCCCATTCGCTCACTCACGGATGTCTCCATCTTCACATTACTGTAATTTGGTTCTTTATATTTTTCCAATGAGTCATTATTCACAAAAGCTTTCAGTCACCGAAGACAAGTTAAATAGTGAATTGGACAATAGCGCACTAGGCATTGTGTCTCGGAACTCGGACGGACATCGGACATCGGACATGCATGCAATCCTTTGATCGAATCGAATAATCTCAATATATGGGGTTCGGTAGATGCCGTTGCGGCTCATTAAATTATTTAATATTCGTTATCGGCTGTCCATTAAGTGCTCTGCTTGAAATTACTGTAGTCTGATAGATGATAGATGCATAGATGCATATGGCTCTTATGCGCCCGTGCGCCATGCATCTGTATAAATGGTTCACAGCTTCCTCGTGTATGCGGGCTCTCAGACTTGAGAAAGGCAAGTTGAGCAAGGGCCATCGACGTCGACTTTACCATTTCACTGGGGTGCCAGTACTCATTCTGCTCGCATTTTTCTGCCTCTTGTCTGCATCTGCAATTCGAGAATGTCGACCTCAGTATTCACTTCAGAATGCTACTCTGACATCGTGCTTGCAACCAGTCTATTCTCTGTTGTCGATGCCCGATGCACACGCTTGGTCCATAAGAGTAAGAGTCATTCCTCGATGACTCCAACGGAAATCGGACTACTGGATGGGTTTAGGTTAATTGAGAGTCCGCTCATCATGCTATGCGTGCTGCTGGTGAGACTCTAACAGGCTGACAAGAGACTACGCATGCCCAAAGGGGGAAGACTTCAGTACTTTTCTGAGAGGACTGCAAATTCGCAAATCAGTAATGACTAGGTGGGCTCGCAGCGAAACCCTCCTTACTCAACGTGACTAGAGATGTCCACCCAGTAAAGGGATGACTACGGTGCACAACTTCATGAGTCAAGGTTCTCCTCGGAACATGCTCGGGTGAACGCACCTTCTTCGGCCTTCACCTGTACTGGCGTCGTACTGTTCCCAGACGTAGCCCGTGCGCTCGTACTCCTTCAGTGAAGTTAGTCGGCTGGACAACGTGAGTACAACGAACAGGACATCTACGCGCCTTGAAAACGTTGTCAATCACGTTTTGACGGAGTTCTGTGTAGATTGATCGGGCCCTTTCCTGGTAGGGTCCCTCGTGCACCGCATAGGTCTAGTCACATATTTAGCGTTCGTAGTCTTCCTCAGAGCGCCTACATGCCTACCTCGTGCAATGCCTGCAATGCAAGATAGTTCATTTGGATCCAAATGGGGCCCTTCCAGTAGTTCTCTCCCGTTTCGAATTCAGGGTGGGACGCCGACAAGCTCCTGAGGCCATAAGGAGACCATAGGTGTTCTGGGTCATGCAGTAAGTCCAGCACGGAGCCAAGGTGTGGGGAGTCCGGCGCTAGCAGCGACAACAGGAACGGGAATAAAGATAGGTAGCCTTTGTGACAGACATGATAGGACTCGTCTGTAACATAGGTACAAGTCGTCAGTCGATCACCCAGGAAACGGAGGCTGTCGTACCGTCGTCATCTACACCCACGTCGCAATACATCTGTGAATCTTCGCTCCAATGAAGATCTAATCGCCACAAACAGTCAGGACGTAAAAGGCAAAAATCAATGGAACTCGGACCATCAAGGTTACCAATGATAGCTTTCTCAATGTCGGCGTACTGTCGTTTGTCATCTTCTTCCCCTACAAACTCGGCAATCTCCTTCATGGTCCGGGTAAAGAAACCCATCCAGGAGAGCAAATCCAGATGCAGCTCTCCAATGTGAGGCGGAGCCCTAGGGTAATCATCCATACCGCTGGTCAGGACGTGCTTCTCTGATCGACCACGCCATCGGTAAGCTTCTGTCCTCGAGCGAGCCTTGCGCCCATATTGCTTTAATTGTCCACGTTGAGTACGCCTAAACCACTCGTAATGACGCTTGAGCGGTTGGTATATGGACCGCAAAAAGGACAGCGCGAGTTCACGACTTTCAAGGTAGCGGTTACCGTTTGAAGGTTGTGACGCCGACGCTGAAAGGGGTGTTTGGAAGCCTCCTGTGCCGAAATCCAATCCCAGATCCATGTCTGTAGGCCCGGCATAACGCTTGAGGCGTCTGATATAGGCCGTCACAGCCATGGTCAATGTAGGAGGGTTGGCGAAGGTCGGAACTTGAACTTGGAATTGTGCCGGAACCTGATGATCAGAGTGTTCAATGAAGCGCTGCAACGGTCATGTAGGGGCCGGATGACATGCCTTACTACGCGCTTCCTCGCCGAGAATCTGTTCGCGGGCAACCCAGCCGTCATCATCAATTAGGTCGATCCAATCTTTCAGGATCTCTAGACTGTGATAATGGTCAACGGGAGTAACCGAGGATACAAAAACACAAGCCTCAGGTCGTTGTCCCATTCACCAATATGTACAAGGTGGAAGCCTTCGTCCCAATAGAAACCTCTCGGGAAGAAACTACGACTCGGTGTTGCAGTTAACAAGGCTTTCGGCTCCGTCAGTCGGGGAGTCGTGGCGGCCTGTCCTTTATTGCCATCGCCGTTGTCAGCTGGCGAGCTGTCGTCGTCCCATTCATACGAGAAGGAAGGGTCTATGAGTGATGTGCCATAAAAGTATCCAATTCCTCCAAGCAAATTTGAAGTGATTGCTTGCGAAAATGCTTCGAGTGCGTCCCGTCTTGGGGAATCAGGAACAGGAAATATCTCATGAAAACGCTGGTTGAATGAAGCGGAAAACGCGGCGATTCCTTCGTCAAGTGTAGCAGCTGTGAAAGGCATTAGCCTTTGCGAGCGCTGCCGACAAGCGATTGGAACACACCATTCAAGTTCTTCTGCGCACTTCGACTCTCATAAAATACGTCAAACTGGAACTTTCCGTCAAAGAACTTCTGAAAAGCGAGCAGGTTACTCCCTGAGAGTGTTTCGTCGGATAACTGAAGGGTGAATGATGGATCAGGGAGATTGTTCTTGTCTTTGAAGTCTTCCAAGGCCTTCCCTGCATTTTGGACGAGGTCTTGCATGATAAGCTCTATTTCATAGTCAGCTGCCTTGCTCAGAGCGTAATATTTATGTGCTTGCCTTTCGCCCGCCATACGCTTCCCGAGGGAACACGATAACCGCTGTAATGTGTCTTTCCGATACGGTTGGTGAAAACATCCGAGAATGGGCCATCATAAATGGCCATGTTCTCTGGGCCTACAAAAACCGTTCGAAGTGCTCGGAAGTGATGTACGGTGAAGACGCACCATCCACAATTCGAATGGTAAAATCATCAAGCTCAGGCGTTGAACCAGCGAGGGCGATAGGACCTTCGATGCCCTGACGTGTCCATTCAGTTGTGAGAGCAGGCAGTGGGGGTTGCTTTCCGCACATTCTCATCTTCATCCGTTTCCAGGTCAAGGCCTCCCATACCGTCCAAACCAGCGTAGAAGATGAAAGAAGTGCGTGAGGGTTTCTCTGTGAACACAACAGTGGGTGCGAACCGGACATGGGTGGAATATTCGAACCTTCATCAATGGGCTCTCCCTTGATGCGCGCCGCCCAGCTTCCGCCATGCTCGCCACCGTCGACCATCAATAATTCGGTAGTAACTTTGACATTGTTTTGTTCATCTTTTAATACTTGAATTCCCCCTTCCCTGGAATCGAACTGGGTCCACGTGTACCCATCCAGTCCGTCTGCCTGGTCGCAAGCGTGGCGTGCCTCTGCGGAGGGTGTCAGAATGCAGCGCTTACGTGTCAGGAAAAAAATGACATGCTTGTGAATGCCTGGTAATCTTGGGTACCGAACCAAATGAGACCGGTCATTAGAGACTGGGGTATTCGTGGCCTGAGGCCAAAGTAAAGGTTGGGACGGTATGCACCCCATACGAGCGAGCTAGCATTGTTCGACTGTGATGTGACGGAGGGGACGAACGGCAGAAGAAGCCAGAGTAGCTGCATTATTGGTACTCTCTGGCGACTCTGTCTATGTTGTGGTTGGGATTGATGACCGTTGTAAGTGAAATGTTGCCTCACCAACGGACTACCAACGGTCGCGCCGACTGATGAAGCCCAACCAAAAGTCCGTACCTAGAAATACCCACGGGCCCCTGGGAATCGCCCAAGATTCCTTTGGACGCCTGTGGATCCTTTGTCTATCCGAGGTATCCACAGGATCGGGGAAATGATCGAAAATGAGTTGAAAATTTGATATTGAATTCCTTCTCATGAAAATGGAAGGGAAGAGACCCAACGCAGACCCAAACGCGTTGTGCCCGGGGTATCGCATACAGTGGGGCAGTACTAGTGGGGCAACGCAAAGTTTGTCTCGATTTGTGACCAATGCGACTCCGGTCCCTGGCTTTCAACAACGCCATGACTCCAGACGACGACGACGACATTCAAGGCATTGAGCGATTTGTTGCTCTCATGGGAGAGCATTCGTGCAATCACGGTGAGTGATTGACTACAGTAATACCAGCCGAAAACTGCTGCGACTTGAATACATTGCTCCTGGCCAAGATCACCCCCATTGGCTAGGATGCTCCAGCCAAGAATCTGCACGACAGACCTCACAGAGGCCTCAAGGAGCCTATCAGCAAGTCCAGTCACTTAACTGAATGCCTCAGAAGACGTATTCTCAGCAGGAGGCCGAATATATGCACACACAATTCAAACTGAACTCAAGGATTCAAGAGCTCCTGTATGGCCCCGTTGTCGTATATATGTCAGTCCTTATCTCTTTGTTATACTGACCTGTTTTGTTCTTCCTCGCGTCGACAGAGCCTTTCCGCTCCGACTGCGACCACGACCTGGATCTGCCAGAAACTGGAGGTGATGGGCCTCGATGGGTGCATGGCGCTCGACTGGGACCCGCTGCGGTCCTTCGTCGAGTCTCGTCTACCCGCTCACGTCCGCACATACCCGCGGCAGGCCGTGCCACCTATGGTTGCCCTGCTCGCGCCAGCATCCTACTCTGCGTTTGCCTCGACGGCGACGACTACCACGACGACACTGCGCCAAGCGCACCCGGCCCCGCT
Source organism: Russula brevipes (assembly GCA_022496215.1). Classification (NCBI taxonomy): domain Eukaryota; kingdom Fungi; phylum Basidiomycota; class Agaricomycetes; order Russulales; family Russulaceae; genus Russula; species Russula brevipes. The sequence continues at coordinate 71,210 of WTXF01000093.1, read as the reverse complement.
TGGGTGCTCTCACTTGGTGCCACCAAACGTGTCGAGCTTCTCATGGCCACTGCGGCTGAAGAGCCTGCACAGGTACTTTTCATTCTCAATTTCTCACAACTTGCTTGACCGTGCTGTTTTCACCTAGCCACCATCAACTGTCACACATTGTTGCACGAAGGAAGCATAATCGATCCCTCGACGTTGGCTTTGTCTTCAATGCTCAATCGGTTTGCCATTGCGGTGATGGCTCGAGGTGGTCCAGGCTTGGGCTCAGGTGCGTAGGGGTCGTCATGGTCGACTCCCCCTTCTGGCTGAAGTCTTTTGGTCTTGGCAGGTGCATTTTGTGGTGTGCGGCAGCGTTGCGCACGCTGTCGGCTTGGAGGGCCTCAGTACCCTTCGCTGTTTGCTTATACCCTCCCAGGGTGGCTCTCCCTCAACGTCTAGGGTGCGCGTTGGCTTCTGGCTCGGTGGCCGTGGCTCGGTCGCATTCCCTTGCGCGGGCCAGTTAATCCTGCGCCTGGTTTCGACCGTGCATGGTCGAGGGTTGGTCAGGTGACAGCCTGCTCGCTGCTCCCCAATAGTAAGTTGTTTTTCTCCCCTCGAGCAGAGCTGACGCCCGTAAATAGATGTCCTGCTCCTTGATAACGGTGCCCGGTTGAGGCCACGAGTCGCTGCACGCGCTCTCGCCTCCGTCAGGATCCAGCTGCCGCGCCTGGAGAGCGTGGCCTTTGGGCTTCGGATCACCGCGGTTTGGTGCCCGAGCGATTGGGCTCTGCGTACACAAGCTGGGGGGGGGGGGGGTCAGGAGGCCGCCCGTTCGTGGCTCCGGGGTGCATCTCGACCTCCGGTCCTCTGTCCTCTGGCCGGGTCGCACGGTGGGTTTCCTCGTCTCAGGACGACTTCGGCGGCTCCCCTGTCTCTGCGGGAACTCGGACACGTTCGTGCGGGACAGGCTCTGGGTTCTACAGCCCTATTGGGCGGCAATGCACTGTGCGGCGGCGGCTCGAAGTCAGCGCCGCTGCATTGCTTTCTGGTAACGCATGCCTGCGCATGACTAACTGGGGAACACTGCAGGTTTGCCTTCTTCAAGGTAGCATGCATGGGCGACGACGCGTGGGCGACCGGCTCGACTTTGGATGGAATGGCAAGGCGCATGGCCCCGAACGCTTGCGGGTCAACGCGAGGACCTGTGCCCTCCTCGACTCTCGCATTTTCATCGGCGGCCTCAACCTCCACCTCCTCCACTTCGACTAACCAGTCATCCCAGGCACCCAGCAAGTCTTCCGATTCCGCGCTTGCAAGCTGCGCTGGGCGTCTTCTCCCTCGTTCGGGTCATCTGGTTGACCCACCAGCGGATCTGGCTCCGCGCCGATCGTTTGCGCGTGAGTGCCCGCTTCTGGTTCCTCTGGATGACCTGACAATGTGTCCAGGTCGATGCCCATAACTTGGGCATGAGCATCCGCGTCTAGGGTCTCGGGGTGGCCCCAACGCAGGCCCGGCTCCGCGCGGACCCGTTGCACGTGAGCTGCCTCTTCGATGGCCATCCAAAATCCATCCCCTTCGTCGGCGGTGACGATTGCAACATTGGCCTAGCCCGCGGGCATTGTCCCTGGGCGCGCGTTTGCACCCGGTGATGCCGCGTGGCTGGCGCTCCACTTGCGCTCTTGTCCTTCGGAGCGCGACATTCGCGGGCCCAATGGCCTGGCTTGCCACAATTGTGGCAATTGCCCCTTCAACGCCTCTTCCGCTCTCGGACGAGGGTGTTGTGCCAGCGTCGTATGTTGAGGTACGTTCCCCTGCTTATCTGATTTCTCTCTCCCTCCTTAACCGGAAGGCACTAGCAGCCCACAGGTGCAGGCCGTTGGCCTACCCGGGCCAAGGAACCAGAAGAAGAAATGGTGTGGCCGAGCGCGAGTCGGAGGAGCGTGCGGCAGTGGAGCAAGCAGAACATGAGGAGAAAGAGGCCCGCGAACGCAAGGCGAAGCAGGATCAGGAGCAGCGTGCCGCCGCCGCAGAGGCTGAGGACAAGCGCAAAGAGAAAGAGCGGCGTGATCGGGAGGAACGTGAACGCAAGGAGTGTGCTAGCCACGAGAAGGGGCGCGAAGACGAAGGAGCTGGGGAGAAAGCTTGGAATGTCCTTTGGCGTTTTACATGGTCAGTACACTTTCGACTTGTTTTTTTATTCTTGTGCTGACTTTATGCACTTAGGGGTCGAGATTCGATGATAGGGAGGACATGGCACCTGCAGGGAATGACAGGAATTGGTGGGGATTGAGTGGCATGTAAAGGGATGGAGCGGCATCAAAGCATGTGTATATTCATAGGGATGTGTAGGGATACAGAGGGAATTCAAGGATTTTTATGGAATTGTGAGGGAAGGGAAGGAATTTCAAGACCACACTATCCCATTGAATCCCCCAAAAATCCCTCTCAGTCCCTGTCCATCCCATGCTCCACAGACAGGTATGACAAGGGTTCGACAGGTATGGCAAGAGTTCAACAGGGATTTGACAGGGATTAAAATCCCCCACCGAGCCAAAATACCTCACCTTTCCCTCCAAATACCCGAGGATCCCTCGAGGGATTTCAAGGTACTCTCCCTTACGGATTTTTGGTTGGGGATGAAGACCAGACGCGAAACGGCGAAAGCGACGACGTGGCAAAGATCTGCGGATCTTATCGAATCGCTTGTCTTGTTGCAATTACACACACATTCGCTCCCGCGACCATGGTCGAAATCACCATTCGCAAGCGACAGCGAGAGGACGCAGTGTTCACACAACGGAAATTCTTCAAGAAAACTGCCAGAGGGAAAGTCGTCAAAAGTGCGCCATCATCCTCTTGTTTTGTAATGGACGTTCAACTTTTCTCCAGTCATCCGAGAGAGATATCTCAGGGATGACGTCCCCTGCGGAATCGAAAAGTGTAGAGAATGCACCTCTACTCCTGTTCCGCGTCTCCCTTTTAGTGGTGTTGTCGACCACAAGTTGTTTCCCAATGGTCACTTTGTCCTACCCGATACAAATGTATTCCTTGCTCAGGTCTGTCCTGCGCGTCGCGGAGTGGCTCTTTTGCTTGAATTCACCCCGTAGATGGATCTCATGGAATCAAGCTATTTCAAAACACCCATTATACTACTTCAGACAGTGCTGGAGGAAGTTCGGCACCGGTCGCTCCCGCTTTACAACAGACTTAAGGCGTTGATGAAATCGGATGAGAATCGTACTTGGATGTTTTACAATGAGTTTCGCTCGTGAGTACCATAACCTTTGACTGTAGAGCATTATTCCAAGTACAACAGAGAAACCGCCGTGGTTCGCGAAGTGGGAGAGACTCCAAACGACCGCAATGACCGAGGTACCAATGGTCTCATACCTCAAACATAACATTTTCTGATTCAGAGCTCAAAGCTATCCGTGTTGGTACTGCCTGGTACAATACGCACATATCCCTTACTCGCCCACCAATCAGAGGGCAGCCACAGCCAGCACTACCGACAGTTGTACTTTTGACCGACGACGTCGACAATAGATTGAAGGCTGAGAAAGATGGGATACCTTGCTCTTCAGGTGACTGATCTCCTATCTGTCCCGAAGACACGCCCACGGGCTTACTCATTCGTCTTCTCGTAGTTCGACGATATGTCGAGGGAATGCCCGAGTCTATCCAACTTCTGGATCTGTTGTCTGCGGGATCCAACAGCATCGAACCAACCACAGCCGCGGGACGCCCTCCCTTGTATCCTGAGGTGAGCAGGTGCCAGTGTCCACGCCTCTTAGTTGCAGCTGACTATGTATATGAACCAGTACCTAACCACCGGTGCCCTCATGGCAGGGATTAAAGCAAGCCAGCTGCACCAGGGACATTTCAATGCGAACCAATTCAATTTTTTGGAGGTCAGGGTCATAAGTAAAAAAAGATGGCTGTGATATTGATAGGCAACTTCAGGGTAGCGTTAATGCGGAGGCTTACAGCAAGCCAGTCCTTTTGATTGGGCGGGAGAATATGAACCGCGCCGTACACGGAGACGTTGTGGTTGTCGAAGTGTTCAGCGAACAAGAATGGAAGGCGCCGACAGATGAAGTGGTTGACCAGGACTGTGAGTTAGGAGGATTTGTCTTTCCACAGATAACCCTGACCAATCAAAAAGCTACGCTCAAGAATGACGACGCAGAAGAGTCTGACGAGGAAGGTGAAAGGTTAATCGTGGACGAAAAGGCCCCAAGGACTGAGGTGTCTTCTCGATCAATAACCGAGAAGCAGCCCACGGGTCGCATTGTCGGTGTCATTAAGAGAAACTGGAGAGCGTATGTAGTTTCCAGTTCACGGCGCCACCTGTCCTGACATTATTCTCAAACTAGATATGTTTGCCATATCGATGGCACTACTCTAAATTCATCCTCGACGACGTCGCTTTCTCAACAAACTGTATTCGCAACTCCGGTATCACGCCTTCTCCCACGCATTCGAATGCGTACGCGCCAGGCGCCAGCGCTTCTCGGACAGAAGATTCTTGTCACAATTGATAAGTGGGATATAACGTCGCGCTATCCCGAAGGTCACTTCGTCAGAGCTCTCGGGAAAGTCGAAAGCAAAGAGGCTGAGCAGGAAAGTTTGCTGCTAGAGTTTGACGTCCCATATAGGCCCTTTGGGAAGGCCATCCTGGACTGCTTACCCCCTGAAGGCGAGCAGTGGGTGGTGCCACCAAAAGCGGATGACAACCCTATATGGAGAGACCGTGAAGACTTGCGGCAGCTCAATATCTGCAGCATTGATCCTCCAGGTTTGCACATGATAATTTATGGCGGAGTAACTTGACAACTATCCATTCGCAAAGGTTGTCAGGATATTGATGACGCATTACATGCCCGTCGATTGTCGAGTGGAAACATTGAAGCAGGCGTCCGTGAGCTTGATGCATTTATTTGATCGAATGCCCTTGTGACTTCTGGCTTCAGACATTGCAGATGTTTCTCATTTTGTTCTTTCAGACAACCCGATGGACACCGAAGCCGCTTCGCGCGGAACGACAGTCTATCTCGTTGACAAACGCATAGACATGCTGCCCGCTCTTCTGGGGACGAATCTCTGCTCTCTCAGGCCGTTTGTCGAACGATTGGCATTCTCCGTCATTTGGGTAGGCAGAACGTTACTGGCGATGAGCCTCTGACACACTCTTCACCTACAGGAATTGACGCCTGATGCGAAGATTGTGAACGTCCGGTTCACAAAGTCCGTCATTGCGTCTAAATGTGCATTCACTTATGAGGAAGCACAAATCCGCAAAGATGACCCGTTCGTTAGACCCTCACTCTCCCTCCACGACTGAACTCATGGGGCTAGGCAGACACCAGCAAGACGAGCTTACGAATAGTATCCGCCTTCTCAACAGCCTCGCACAGAAGTTGAAAGCAGGTCGCATGGCCGCCGGAGCGCTGAACCTCGCATCGCCAGAGGTCAAGATTCATCTCGATAGTGCAGAATCCTCAGACCCCATAGACGTTGAGCAAAAGGAGATGCGCGAAACAAACAGTCTGGTGGAAGAGTTCATGCTTCTTGCGAACATAAGCGTTGCCCAAAAGATCCAGGAAGCGTTTCCGCAAACGGCCGTTCTCAGAAGGCACATGCCGCCCCCGAAGACGAACTTTGAGAAACTCCAGGATATTCTGCTGAAGCGTCGCGGCATTACATTAGAAGTGTCGAGCTCCGGCGCGCTAGCAGCATCGCTCGACAAATGCATTGTAGGTTCGCATCTACTGGTTTCCGCGCGTGAACACTGAGACGATGGCTGCAGGACCCCAAAGAGCCTGCATTTAACACGCTAGTCAGGATCATGGCGACGCGTTGTATGTTGTCCGCAGAATATTTCTGCTCCGGCAGCGTATCCAAAGAGACATTCGGACACTACGGCCTGGCCAGTGCGATTTACACGCACTTTACAAGCCCCATTCGACGTTATGCTGGTAAGCACGGTATCCCCCTCACGCACTGGCAGTTGCTAGAAAACACCCTAGATGTCCTGGTGCATCGGCAACTTACGGCGGCAATTTCCTACGGCCCCCTACATGCTTCCCTTCACTCAAAGACGCATGTTGAGCATACGTTGGATATCGTGAATAGGAGACATCGCATGGCACAGATGGCGGGTCGTGCGAGCGTAGAGTTCTACGTTGGCCTCGCACTCAAAGCACGAGCGGAGAAATCTTTGTCACGGGGGGCCGGGAAAGTGACTGAGGAAGCATTTGTCATCCGGACGTTCCGCAACGGCCTCAATGTGTTCGTCTCGAAGTCAGTGGCACTACTTTCGTTTTCCATGCATGCACCAACATTTATTCTACAGGCTTGGTATCGAAGGCTTGGTTACGTTCAAGCGCGAGACAAGGTTTGACGCGGACAACTATACGTTCACGATACCATCTTCGGGGCCGGGAGGGAAGGATGTCGAGATTGCTGTATTCGACAGCGTGACGGTGAGCATCGAAGTGGAGAAGGACAAAAATACACAGAGGGGGAAAGTTAAGATGTCCCTCGTAAAGCCGATAGATTCCTGCGATATGTAGCCTATGCTAGTAGGAGGCCGGTCGTACTTGGTGGCTGCGCCCGCACACGAAGATTTGTCATCTGATGCGCAGCCAGTGCGACTCGTTATTCGGCCCCAATATTGCAAAACTGGCAGAGGGAGAGGAAAGAGAGACCTGGGCGAGTCAGAGCACTGCCGTGAGTGGACTAAATAGGCGGGACCGGGTTGTTGTGCTTTGTTGACTCGGGCACGGTGTTGCGCGTGCCGCCCACTCGTGTTATAACCCACGCCGTCACATCCCCCCTTCAAACCCCCGTTCCCGCAGCTCTAATCCCCTTGCCCAACGCAAACCACACCTCAATTCCCCGTTTTTCATAAACCACCAATGCGTTCCAAATTCAAAGACGAGCACCCCTTCGGTGAGCGGCATGTCCCCGTTCGCTGCGAGATCCCTATCTGATCGTGTTTCCTCGTGTTCCCCCCGCCCCCCAGAGAAGCGCAAGGCCGAGGCCGAGCGCATTCGCCAGAAATACCCTGATCGCATTCCCGTGAGTTAATCTCCCGTAACGCCTCCCCGGAGATGGCCCCGCTTACGCCTCGCTCGGACAGGTCATCTGCGAGAAGGCGGACAGGACAGACATCCCAACGATCGACAAGAAGAAGTATCTGGTGCCATCGGTGCGTCCCTGCGACCGTGGCACTGCGGAGCGAGTTGCTGATGCCCCTTCTCTCTTCCACCGACACAGGATTTGACCGTCGGTCAATTTGTCTACGTAATCCGCAAGCGCATCAAGCTCGCGCCAGAGAAGGCGATTTTTATCTTTGTGGATGAGACACTCCCCCCAACTGCGGCTCTGATGAGTGCGATTTACGAGGAGCACAAGTAAGCAGCCTGATTGCCGCACGGGCGCACACCCCAACTGACGGTGCAAATACTTTTTAGGGACGACGACAACTTCCTCTATGTCAGCTATTCTGGCGAGAACACGTTTGGTCAGGAGGGCTGGTTGGAAGTGCCATTGGACGCGTGAAGTCGTCGTGTTTCTTTTCCCCAACTATAATTATGCCTTCAATCGTGTTATGACGACAGTTTCCTTGGACATAGACCTGGTCACGAGCCTTGTGTCCAATTTGCATCATCCGTCCAAGGCGCCTCCCCGTATCCTTGTGTCTTGCATATCTCGCGTAGTGGACCAACTCTGTATTCTAATTGTGTCTTTGTCGCAATATTGTTCGGTCGTGTGTGTCCTTCAGGGGTTGCTCCGCCACGGCGCCAAATGGTTACCACTTTTCCACGACGCCACGCGTGTGATCACCCACTGCAACTCTCCTTCATGACTTGGTCCACGGTCCAAGTAGTCTAATGTGCTAGACCTTGCTTTTGTCCAATCCCTCGTTCTAGCCACTGCGAAAGCCTTAGATCGTGTAAGCTTTCCACGATTTCGAGACAATGCATCATCGTCATCATCGTGCTCTGGGGCTCGTTAAGCCTCGTTTGTGGTCGATTGCTTCACCTCCTCATCCACGCCGAGGGAATCCACAACGGTCCCTCAATATAAAGGAATTGGGAATGGTATTGCCCAATCGCGACCAATCAACTTTCTGTCTCTGCTGCCCACCTTTTGCTGCCTTGATTCACCTTACCTTCATCATTTTTTGTCTGTGACAAGATGCCTTTTCCTGCATTAACGTTCCCCCCTTGGTTCCGCGGCTGGCTTTCTTACGGTGAGTCAAAGAGCGATTTCTCTCGTGCTTCGGATAACGGGAACCATGCTGACCGGGTACTGCCCTGTCCTCGTCACAAAAAGCATCTTTGCTGCTCACAAATTCCTTTCTACCTCTCATAACCGTCACTACACTCGACGGTGGTATCACAGGTCGGTCGGATGCTTTTCTCTAGATGCTATTTTCACTCATCATAAGTCGGTCGTACTTTGACAAACATCCAGGGCTAGATGCCCTCTCGTGGGCAGCAACGCGCTAGCTAGCATCGCTCTCATCGCAATGTGAATCTCTTCCCCTCAACGACGCCAAAAAAAAAAGAATTTGCTTTTTGACCGGCTTTTGCTCTAGGGTGATCTACAAATTGCTTATGCGGACGTCGGTCTGCAAGGAGGGGAAGCATGACAGGCCGATCCTTTTCTGCGTGACACTACTCGACGTCTGTAAGTTCGCCCAAAAGAGTTCATCTTCATCTCTCTCGCCATTTCGCGCATGGGTGTCACAGGTTGATGTGTCCCGTAGGTGCGGCGGTCGCATGGTCCGTTCGTTTGGATAGGAGCGGATTCTGCGCCAAGCAGCAGGGGAACAACAACAAATGCCACACCGCTCTGATCGGTGTGGCAGTCATTTTTTCCTGGATTGCTGTCGCGATTTGTGCGTAATTTTTTTTTTTGGCACCCATAGACTCGTTCTTCGTCCTCAGTCGACCGAATGGCTCACATGATATGGGGGTTTTTTTCTTTCCTCCAGCTTACTGCTCTGCCGTCTGGGCAGACCACGGGGAAAAAAAGCAAAAGAGGAGACCTTCACCGCTGCCGCTCTACGTGCCCAACCCGTCCACCAGACCGGTCATCTCGGCTCCGAAGCTGATCGATGCGGGGCAGTTCAACGAGTGTGTGCATGACGATGACATCAAGTTTGGCGGCTTTACACCCATCCCGATTTGAAGGGCATGAGAGATGTATCCACGTAATCGTATTCCAGACGCGGGGCGTTGTTGTACTATACACAATACACAGTATTAATACAGTCTATGTACATCCTCTAGGATACAAAGGGCATTGGATTCAAGCCGGGAGGATCAGGACTGTGATCCGGGTCTTGAACTTGATCGATGTCATCAAAGGAGAATGGAACATCATCCATTTCTCGCCAATAGGCGTCTTCGTCGTCTTCCGCCTCTCCAGCAGGGACGTCGCCGGGCTGCAAAGACCGGAAATCGCTCGCTACAGCGCCGACGTCCAGCGGCGCAACGTCTGCCAGCGGCGGACGCACCCGCTGCCGCCAGCACATGGGCCGACGTGACGGTCCTCAGGGGCGGCGGCGGCGGCAGTTGTGGCACGAGGGCACCGGTCCAGATCGTCCGCGAGCGTTTCCACTCCCCGCCCCGTGACGACGAAATCGACAGAGGCGGGCGCACACACGGAGCTAAAGACGACCGCCAAGCGGCGCACGACGACGTCGTCCGCGCGCACCGCCGCACCGCCCTCCGTGCGCTGCCGCTTGCGATCGTGGCGGGGCATCCCGTCCACGAACTGCCCCTCCACCGCGGGCGCGGGCACGGGCACGGGCACCGAAACCACGACGCGGCGGCGCCTCTCCGTGCGCGCGAGCATGATGCGCGCGTTGACCTGGTTCGCCCAGACGAGCCCGAGCGCGGCGCTCTTGGAGCCCGCCTCTCCGCCGGCGCGGCCAAAGATGCGCGCGTGGTCCGCGTAGAGGAGCTCGCCTGCGCGGCCCGCGTCCGCGTCCGCGCGCCGCTCCCACGTGTCCGTCGCGCGGTTGATCGCGACGACGGCCAGCTGGTGCGTCGCTGCGAGCGCGTGCAGCCGCGCGGCGATGGCGGAGAGGTTGCGCGAGCGCTCGGCGAGCGTCGTGGTGGAGGTTTTGGTGTCGTCGAGGAGGAGGTCGGCGAGGGCGTCGATGACGAGCAGTTTTAGGGGGGGGGCGAGGACGATGAAGTGACGATGACGATGACGAGGAGGAGCGCGCTTTGGCTGTTGCGATTGATGCGGGGAGCGCGTCGGAGAGGAGGTGGAGGAGCGAGGAGACGGATCTTGTCGCGCTGGTTTGGATGTTGTCCAGTGTGCAGCGCGATCCGGCTAAGAGCGGGTGTTCGTGCAGCAGCTGGACCAGCCGGGACGTTGGCAGGCCGGTGGAGGTGGTGAGGTAACATGCCGAGCCGTTGAGGCCGCCTTGGGCTACGGGGAGCTGCACAAGAAGTGAGAGCTGCAGCGCTAGCTGTGTCTTGCCGGATGCGCTGAAGCCCAGAGTTTTTATTCAGTTTGTGTCCGAGCGAGCGATGCAGGTACGATGAACTTGCCTTTCACCCGCGAACTCCCAGACCATACCGACTCGAATACCGCCGCCGAGTATCTCGTCGAGCGATGCATCACCGGTCGTGATCACTTCACTGCCATTGCGCACGACATCTCTCAGAAGGCTGGGTGCGCGGCTCAAGGCGCGAGAAATGGCATCGACAATCTCCTGCACGACCCGGGGTGCCAATCTACATCTCTGCGAAATATCAAAGAAAGGAAACAGGAGCACATCAGAAACCGTGACGAGGCCGCCTGTGGGACGCCGCGCAGGGTGTTATGTTATAGGTTCCATGACATGAGCGTTGTAGAAGGGGTAAGAATGCACACACCCTTTTTCAGTGCCGTTTGTTGGCTGGGGGATATTCCGGGTATAGAGGATAGAAGGGTATCAGCCATTATATTGGTATCCCGGCCGTTCTTCTGCAGACATTGGGTCCAAGCCTGCAAGTGGACAAGGGCAAGCCTGCTTCACGTCTGCGCCACCGCGGCTCAACTTTTCTTGCACCGGCGTCAATCAATGGGCCCCTCCAACCGCGCTGACAAGATTGCCCGCTCTCCAACCCCGCCGGAGAGTGACGACGACGGGGAAGAATGGCCAGTGCACGGAATCGTGGGTGAAGACGTTGACGTCTTCGGCATTTCAAGGTGCACGCTCTATATACCAACACCACCGTCCGCCGACACTAATCACACTCACACAAATACTCCCATCGCCCCGCCCAGTTATGAGGCAAGCTCGATTTTTTTAATACTTTTCTCCCATCCGTCGACTGAAGCAGTTCCCTCCCTTCGATGGTTGACCTCCTCCCCATAAAAAGATCCGATGGCAAAACTGGAGCCGTCCCGACGGCACCAATACGACCTGGATGCGCGACATCGATGACGACTCGGCGCTAATCACGAGCTGGAACGACGCGATGAAAGAGCAGCGCTGCAAAGCGGCCGCCGAGTCGCAGTCGATAGACCTGACGCCGCTCGCCACGACGCCGATGCACGACAGGCTCACGTTCGAGCGCGCGCAGGCCATCGAGGAGAAGATGGCCGAGCGCATGGGCAAATCCCCCCCGCTCAATGTCTACCACGGCTGGATGGACGAGATCGAGCGGCAGGTGGCCCTCCACGAGCGAGGGGGAGGAGGGGAGAAGAAATCGTCCGGCGTGGTGGTTCCCAGGAAGCGGGGCAGAGCCCCGTCCTCCAATCGGTGCGTTTGGGGCTCTCTGGAGTGCCTTTGAAATCCCCCCCCTTTCCCCCACCTTTTTTTTGAAAGTTGGTGATATTATCAGGGAAGAGACTTATGCCGAAAGCTCGCGCTCCGCTGCGGCGCGGTCGAGGCGAGGCGAACAGCTGTAGTGCGGGACACAAGAGTGGAGAGAGCGCGAGAGTATCAGACGGTCGCATACATTGCCGATGATTCTGACATTTGACGAGACATCTTGGTGTGAGGTCAAGTACTACATAGAACGTAGAGATCTCTGGTGCACACTTCGTATGCAATACGTTACCAACTTGCGGGGAATGCGAGAGACTAGAAATGCGTGCAAGCCGTGCACAAACGTGTCGTTTAGCCTGAGTACGCGACAAGCCCATGACGAATCGACGATGTTCCACATCGCACAGTGGACTCTTAAAGTGTCAAAACACCACACTAGTAGCTACACAATCATGTAAGGCACAGTCACGAAGTGCTACGTGGGGTTCTGAACCATGAGACGCACATAAATGGAATCGAGAAAAATAAAGAGAGATGTGAGTAAGGTAATCAAGGATTGCCCCCTGTGGAGTTCGACTTGTCACTGTGTGCCACCTGAAGCTCGTGTATTTCAGCTCGGACATCACAAGCATTACTGAGTCTAGAGGGGGCCTAGAAAATATTGAGGGCTCGAGTCCCATCAAGATAAGATTTCCACACACACCCCGTGTCAAGCTTGCAATCGATGAAAACGTTCTCACCCATTCCTATGTCGGCACAGACCCATTCCACCCAACTGAACTGCGGTGGAAGTCGTGCTATCTAAGCTGTTGTCTGTATTTTATCCAGCGAGCCTCAGCCCTCAGGCGACGAAAGTGACAAGGTCGTGATCTTCTGGCACTTATCTTATCTCTGCATATCTTATCGCAGCTTCCTATATCAACGGGCGTTTAGGCCAACTGAGCGGGGTTTGAAAATGAGCCCGTGAATATTGCGACTGACTGTCCGAGTGGGGGGTAAGGCCGGTGAGGCTTCCGTTGAATGGAGAGCGCGTTCGATTTGTAAGAGTATGAAAGGGGTGTCGACTGACATGGGTGTTGAGTTGAAAGGAGTCCGCCAACTCTGACAGTTTGCCCACCTTGTCTCCTTACCACTGTGACATCATGAGCTCTTCAGCAGATTGTGTTCAACACCTGATTCTGTTAAGGGATATAATCTGTCACCTGTCATGCCAATACCATACAGGGCAGACAATTCAATTGTGAAGATATATTCCCAATTCTAAATGAACCCATGGCCAGGTAGCTCAATAGGCAGAGCACCTGGTATATATCCAGAAGGCCTGGGTTCAACCCCCAGTCTGGCCAATCAACACTTTGCATAGGCTTCAATAGATTCAAAAGCTCACAGATTATATGCTCCTCTTCCAGAAGTGCTCAGACAAAAGTTAGACCATATAGCTGTGCCGAACCATGTCATCTATGATGAAGTATAATAAGTGACCCTTCGAACCCTCTTGTTGAACCGCCACGTGGAGATAGGGGCGAAGATTGATGCATATTTTGCCACTTGTGACTCGATATGCGCTTTAAAACCTCAGAATACCCACGAGTACTTCCTAGATGTGGTCCCAAGCTCTTGCAGAATTGGCGACCACTGGTTTCTGTAGTATTTACAAGATCTGTTTCGCTTGTTGGGCTGGAATGCAAGTTATTCAAAGCCAAGAACTCGCTAACATGCCCAACAAGACAGGATTGTCGCCACCGCCACCAAACTCGCGTAGGTGTACCATTTCACGCCCACATTATAGGGGACTGATATGATTGCGCGCACAGGTGGTGAAGATGTACAAGGAGCAAACTGCGGACACGACATTACTTCCTGAGTCGCCTGATTCTGTGGATATGCCACTCCCACCTCATCTCCAGTCCGCATTCTTTCCTACTTCTACGGTGCCTGCTGTCGCCACTGGCATTGGGCCAGATTCTATCGGCACCACTTTCAGCTATTTGGATCGGGAGAGGGGCGAGATAATGGAGTGTACAATTCAAGATTACGGCACGAGCGAGCTCCGAGGTGACTGGGTGTTGAGCTGAGGCGAAACGCGGGTCATGTGGAACCCGCGGACTCGGAGTTGAGGTCGCGTTGTTATGTTAATATGTAGTTATGACAATATATTCGATTAGTAAAACTATTTTATGATTAAGACAATTATGATAATCATGCTACATCACATGGATAATGAGTTTGGAGGTCGATCTACCTACTCACTATATTGTTCTGAGACCTCAGTAGTGTACTTAAGGACCGCTCTTTCGTAGGATACACTTCAGTGCTGATTACCAGACTGAAGTGAGTATTTTCGTACTATTTACTATTACAGTACACTAACGCGCATTGTAGTTACTTGACGCTTAGGTAATTGCGCCAGTCAATATTAGTGCTGATTACCAGACTGAATTACTTGACGCTTAGCTTAGCGTCTGATCACTTTAGCTGCGCTTCTTCACTGGGTTGAAGTTGTTTCCAACGACATGGAACTGCGTATCTCGCCAGGAGAGATGGATGATATGCTGGCCAATCGCGTGGCGTAATTCCCTAGCCGTCGGAGCGCGATCACCTCAGTGGGTATAGATAAAGCGGTGACTCGTGCAGAGATGGGAGAACATTTTGCTCACAATGGGCCTGCCCATGGGTCGTCTGAATCAAAAATAACAACGATGTTGTCTGAGTATGAGATGGTATGTACGTTTCTAAACTTGTATATACAACGGTATCAAGAACTGGCGACTTGGGGTAACTTTGATAGCAATACGATGAGCAGGAGAGCCTGAGCCTGAGAGCATAACATCATCGCAAGAAACAGACACTATCGACGATTAGAGACTCTTTGGGCGAGAGGCGAGGATACAGTCGGGTGAGGGTGGGTTTACTTTCCGTGTAGGCCATGCGGCGGGGCAGAGCCACCGACATTTCCCGACCCGATAACCCTTCGCCACAATGGCCGGTGACTTCTCGCGCACTACTCGACGCGTGACTGCTTTGCACTGGAGGCGGGCCCGTCCTTGTCAGCGTCTGCATAAGAAGAAGTGATGCAGAAAGATATATGTGCGTTGTTGTAACGGAGGTGCCCGCGCGACGACGACGGGAGTACTGAGACGCGGGGAAGAGAAAGAGAAGGGAGAGACTTACACCGGGTCAGGAGGGGGACTCACTGTACCAACTTGCGGGGAATGCGAGAGTAGAAATGCGTGCAAGCCGTTCACGAACGCGTCGTTACGCGACCCATGACACAAGCCCGTGACGACGTTCCACATCGCACAGTGGACAATAGAATAAGCGTCTATCCACAGTCGGGGGAGTAGGTATACAACAAATAGCCTAACATGAGTACGAGTGTCAAGAACGGTCCGAACGTTGTCTCAAGAGCTGTGATGGCTCGGTAGCACCTCGACCCAGAAGACCTCCCACCACGCTCGATACCGTGTCTGTAAGCTGACGCTGGGGGTTTTGCGCGTGCTTCACATAGAATAATCGGACGCTAGTTGCGTTCCAGATCCCAAGGGGCGACATGCCACGCACATAGATCTCGCCCCATATCAACGAAGAGAGCCACACCACAGACGATTCGGACCACTGAAAGTCGGGGTCAACCTGCAATGATGGAGAATGGAGACGTGGTAACTCACAATGAATCTACGCGGATTGAGCGGCGGCGGAGTCGGGAGAATGTGCTTGAGAGAGATGTGAGTAAGGTAGTCAAGGATTGCCCCTGTGGAGTTCGACTTGTGTGCCACCTGAAGCTCGTGTACTTTGGGCATCAGCTCGGATGTCACGAGCATTACTGAGTCTAGAGGGAGCCTAGAAAAGATTGAGGGCTCGAGTCGCATCAAGATAAGATTTCCACACACCCCTGCTGCCACGATGTCACCTGTAGGCGCAGATATCAGTAAACATGTCAAGCTTGCGGACGATGAAAAGACGTTCTCACCCATTCCTGTGTCGGCACGAACCCATTCCACCCAACTGCAGTGGCAGTCGTGCGATCTAAGCTGTTGTCTGTATCCAGCGAGGTGGATCGCCGCTCCCGCATCTTGCCCCTTGCCTTTTCAGACACCGCAGTCGGGAAATTCGAAAAAGTTGCTTGTTCTATGGTGGGTGACACTAGAGGTTGCGACGACGGCGTCTCCTCCGGATGTTCCGCTGGCTCCTGCTGGGAAAGGTCTCGCGGGACAACCCTAACTTCCGTTAGGCTGTCAACAGATTGTTCCCTACTCAAGATCTCAAGAGCATTTTCCCGCTCAAGCATCCTTTGTTTCTCCTGATGCGGCTGGTCGTATTCTTCTTCGGCTGCCCTACTCTTCCCCTTCGCATCATGCTGCTCCTCCTTTGCCCGCTGTTTTCTCCTCACGTCACGCAGACCTCTGGCCAGTGTAAATGTGCCCAGATCCTCGACAGTCCTGTTCGCCCTCAACAAGGCGTAGATCAGGTTGGAATTGTCGGAGGGGTGGTACGCGATGACAGAATTGAATATCTCGAGCCTGAAGTCATAGTTAAGACGAGATGCGTCGGTCGGTCAGTCGTTGTGACTTACATGAAAAACAAAAGCCTCGGGTGGCCTTCATCCGCCAATAGGAACGTCGGATTCGCGAATGAGTTGAACAGCTGGAGCAAGCGTGTTGAAGAGTTGACATTTAAGGACTTGAAATACGGTGCGGAATTGGAGAGCGCAATAATGAGTGCTGGATACATCGCGTTCAGGGAGCCTGACGTAGTTGCGATTATATGATAGACGGCCTATAGAAGCTATCGCTATGGATGACACGATGGGACCAGGGATACACGCACGTTGATCATAAAATCGGCAGCTGCGCCACTGACACCCCACTTTGCGGGAATGTGCGCGGACTTGATCGGGAATGTGAGCCGTAGGCCAAAGGCATGCTCAGCAGAGAGTGTCTGAATGATGTAAGACAACGCCCGACAGAGTCCGTGTTGTTCTATCACATCGCATCAGGACAGAGGGATGGTCGATATTGCTTGAGCTCCTTACCGGGCCTGTCTTTGATATCGAGAAAGTAGCAGAGGAGATAGGCCAAAATATCCATCGATTTGTCTTGCTCCAGGAGGTACGCCCTAAATTTCTGGAGGTGATATGGGCTTGATGCCACGCAAAGTCAATATAGGAAAATTGTCCCATACCTTGTTCAGTTCGATAATTTTCCAGAACAGGACGACTAGATATCTATAAGATCATGTACACATGAAACGGTTAGGGTGCCTCACTCGTATCCACGATATATGGGACAGATCTCCTTGACCCCGGGAGCATGTTGTTGATGGACGCCATCTGTTGCTCTAATATCCCATGCACGCCGTCGACGATGAACGCAAAGTCCCCGGTCCGGTGCTAGGGTACCCCACTAAGTTCAGTTCGAGACAGACTCTGATATCCGACGCACCACCTTTGCCAGAAAATACCTAAAGGCGTTTGTCTTCAACGCAGGCGCATATACCTGAGGTTCACCCGTGGGAACATCCCTGGCGCTTCCGCTCTGAAAGTCCAAGAGCGCACAAAGGACCTGGAAGCAAACGCTGACGAGGTTGGCTCTTGGGTCCTCGCCCTTGAACACAAGGTGGTTGTAGGGCAATCGGCCGGCGACGCCCCCGATGACGGTGGTATTTGACGGCAGCGATGAGTTCATCGCCGTATTCAGGAGAGAACAGAGAATGGTCAGCACGTCCCGTCGCTGGGACTTCTGAACAAAGTGGAGGGTATACAGTGATGGGCTAGTGAATAAGGACGACGGTGGTGTATATATCTGACGGGAGAGAAGCACGAGTAGAAGGCGTAGCACCTCCGTCTTGTTGGTGTCATATGCCTGAGTGGGTCCGAGATCGACAGTTGAGCCCACACCCTTTTCCCTGTAGACGTCTTAAAAGATATTTATCTGTGAGTGAAACGGGGGAAACTCGCCAAATGACATAGTTAATTTTGTAGTGGTCCACCTGCAACTTTGCGGGTAGCGTGAACCCACAGCAGAATAACAGATCTACCAGACAGCTAAAGAGCTTTTCCGCGATACAGGGGAGCGTTGTGGTCGTCGTGGTTTGTTTCGGAGCAATTTGGGGCGATGGGCCAGCCGCAGACGCTCCACTCTCTCCATCGTTGTCGTCTTCGTCCTCGTCCTCGATGACAAATTGTGGTGTCTGCTCCGTCTGTTCGGGATGGCTCTGGCCCTCGACGACATCCCTCTTCCACAGAACCTCCCTCTCAAAGACGCCCGGTTCGCTCTCGAGCTCAAAGACGACCGGAAGCACGCGCTGCAAGACGCGCAGGCAGTTCAGGACCTCCTTCGTCGTGTTGCGCTCCGTGGCCGCCCCCTTGATGAGCGACGACGCGAACGAGGTGACGTATTTCGGCGGAGGGGAGGGAATGTGTGGTCGGATACGAGGTTGAAGAGGCGAGACGTTATGACGCGGACGAGGGTGGCGACGTTCTCGGGTGCTTCGACCAGTGCTCGGCGAACTGGATTGGAGAAAAAATATGATATGATATGATCAACGCAGAGGCAACGGGAAATGGCTCGCAAGAACTCACTGTCTTGGGGCGAAATAAGCGAGAATACGTCCGAAGCCGAGTCGAAGAGGACGGCATACTGGCCGTAGATATGGGAGCCGTTAGTCCGTCGTCGTCGGGGTCACGAGAGCATGACAGGATGACTTGGCCGTACCTGATCCCAGTAGGCATCGCTCTCTGCTATGTGCTGCACGACACGAGCCCGAGCCCGAGCCCATGTGAGCCACGTTTATGCCGTCGACGCAACTAATGGACGCACGCGTATTGATGCCAATTTCGAGATACCGCCTGGCTGACTGCGAAATGCAAGCTTTGCTTCGTCACCGAGCAACGCAAACGGGGACGAGAACTTTTGGGGAAGCTTTGCTAGTACAGACATGTTATTGGACGAGGAGAAGACAAAGGTCGCTTTGGCACTTGGACGCCTGCCAGTGGGCTTCGCTGCGACGCTGATCGCGCTGCGCTGTGGCAGTGCACCCGCGGCGACGACGGCCCGGCAAGGGAATGCCGTTCAGCGGGACATCCCCATCATTTACTTGATCTCATCTCAAAATTACTTCTCCGAGCGAGAAACGAAATCGTATTTAGCCCAAGCAAGTACGGTAATGTCCCATGCCTTATCAAGATCAAAATGAGAAGTTCGCTCGCGTCCGAAGCGCCATGGAGCAACGTCAAGTAAATAATCCAGTCGTAACACTCGAAGAACCAAAAAAGCCGTCTTTCCTCCGATGGCCAAAGTCCCGAGCTTCGTGCCTTGTCATGACGAGATTCTCACGCTAGCGTTATGCCAAATGCAGTGGCTAGGAGAGCGAAGAAGCCGTTGGCAACGAGTTGGCCCGCAGAAGATGATGATGATGACGTCTTGGATGACGTTGTGTTCGAAGAGCCTGCAGCGCCTACGACAGGCGTACCCGTTGCCACTGCGCCCACACCACCCGTCACGGGACCGCTGTCGCTGATCTGTAAATTGTTCGAGGCGATGAGTGCATGAGAAACCTATGGAACACGGGTAACCCACGGGTTTTTCATTAGAACCAAGGGCCTTAGCGGCCGACAAGTACGCGGCATAGGTATTTCCACTGGTCGGTGCGTTGATCGCGCTGCGAAAATGTCATCAGTAAATGGCATCCAAAATGTGAGTGCAACCAGTAAGAGCTACTTACCCGACCATTCCGAGACCACAGTGGCCCCCAAATTTGCAGAAGAAATAGACGGCTGTCGCGCAAACGAGTCACACCACAACAAAGAGTGGCGACAGATATTTGGCTTACGTTCTTGATCGTTTATGATTCTGAGGGTGAACTGCTTTCCGGATTGCAGACCAGAATCAAAGCCGGCAGGGTTTCCACCAGATGCGACCAAAGGCACGCAGGGTTCGCAAACGCAGATTGTGTCACGGAATGACGGTCATCACTGCATGTGTGGTACGCGTCATGTATGAGCATTGTATATAGACGGCTAATAATAAGAACTCGCACCTAGGGAAGACGAACGTCACGGTGGTGCCATTACCTGCAGTAAAATTCGTAGGGCCATACGTCAGTTGATCGCCGGGGGCAACTTGGACCTGGGAGGAACGTCAATGATATTAGGGACGACGAAGGGTATAACACAGACAGTGATGGTGCTCGAGTTGCTCGCCGGGGACGGACTGGAAGGAGTGCTAGTGCTGGTCGGTGTTCCCGACGACGTGGGAGTCCCGGTCTCAGATGTTGTCGGGTCAGGAGCAGGAGGAGGGCCATACTGCGCGTCAACGAGAAGGGGGAGGAAGAACAAGGAAGCCGCCAACGCGATGGATAACTTCATGGCACAGACAGGGACTGATTCTCGGCTGCCAAGAAAAACAGAGAGTACGAGGGGTGATAGAGAGTTGGGAATGACATGGGTTCGTACGTCAACGACTTTTTAAAGTTGCAGCGTGCTCAAGGAATGCAAATGAATGAATGCAAGGGAATGGCGGCCGTGTGAGCCCCAAAGCACGGCACGTGCCGGCAGGGACGCTCGAGCCAATTCCGCGAGAGTCTCACGCGGAGTCCCATTTCCCTGCCTGACATCCAGCCGTCCAGCCGCCACCCACGAGCGCTCTTGAGGGCAATGCTGGTTTGTGGTAATTCCAGTGATAGCCTGAGACAACGTGAAGGGTGAAATGAATGAAAGCCTCGTTGGCTCCCATCGCCATCCTCTTTGCACCCCCTCGCCTCCCTTGCATGCAAGTGCAAGGACGACTCGCCGTAAACAGGCCGGTGTAGTGTGGAGCTTCTCCCAGCGTGGAGCCACCATCGTCGATCAGTGCAACCTATCTGGAATTCCGTGCCGTCACATGCTGAGCCGTCCACCATATAGCGGCAAGGCACGCACGTTCAAACGAGCGAAAAGGGGCTAGGATCACTTTCGCCTCGCTTAAAGAAGTGCAAAAGCAACGCAAGGACGAATATGGCAAATGCGCAGCAAGTGCAGTGATCCACTTTTACGTACCTTGTGTCCGTGATTGCACCCGTTCGCTGATGGCGGTGGTATGGTACAGTAAGCCTGAGGCTGCCGAAATGAAATGCAAATCTCATACAGCACTCTCAGGCCTCAGGCACCAGCACGTACTATAATTGGACTGTAGTGATGCCCCCTGGTCATTGTGGGGTCATCAAGGGGGTCATTGCCTCCCTCTATGTCATTCATGAGTGAGGAATAGACATCACGTTCCTTGTGCGTGCCCGTGTGAGGGTTATTAGAGGGTACTGTCATCACTAGGAACGCTGTAAACGTGTGGTCTACACGAAAGTGACACGACAGTGAAGACATGCGTTTCTCGTGCGGAAGGCAGATGAGGAAGACTAAACATGTTGAATCTGCCAGAATATCTTCCGTTACTCTGACGATCCTGACGTCCAGCGACCTTAGACCAACAAGTACAACAATACCAGTCTGGGAAAAAGATGGAAGGATCACTCGACGCCTACGTTTCCCATCCTTAACAAGACGGGTCGCGAACCGCGGTTGCAGCCAACCGCATATATGTCTGGTGTGTCTGTCATGACAAAGGGATCCATCGTGAAGAACGGATGGCACCAAAGCGTATCTGGTGCGGTTGGCGCGATATGACGCCACTTCAGCGTTGCTTCGGCGGTATACGTACATCTACCCTCTATTATACTCAGACAAATTCGACTTTCTCTTCTTCCTCTGACCCTCTGTAAGTGACTCATCAGGTTCGGGCAACTCGTGATTCACAGCGCCATCATCAGAAGCCAATTCCCAGTCTCTGTCCTGGAGAGCATCCACGAGCGTATTGATCATCCAGTCATGAGTCTCGAGCCGATCCTTAAGCTTCTCGATGGAATCCTTGCTCTGCGTGAGGACGTAGTACGACGAGCCATATCGACATGCAAACCCATGCCAGAGGTTGCACAAAACGTCTCGAAATTGGGTCTGTGAGATCTCCATGTCCACGATGGTTGCCATGTCTGCCACTAGGATTCTGGCCTTACTCTTGCTGTCCTGGATGGTCGAATCAAACACACGGAGAAATTCAGCTCTGTCTCCAGGCGTCATGGAGTTGGGAGCATATCGTGCCGCCACCCATGCAAGAACATGGGTAAAGGACTCGAGATCATCGCCAACTCGATGGACTTTTCCTGTCCCATTGAGTAGTCTGACCGACATGAATTGCCATGTGCCCTGTCATCCATGAGATAACGAATAGAAAAAAGGCTTTCACGCATACCGTTCGCTCATTCACCCGTGCCTCTGTTTTCGTGCTGAGGTCTTTAGACAGCTCCCAGTCGATGAGGATGCCGTTACCGTCTGACGTGATAAGGATGTTACCAACGGAAATATCTCTGTGTAAGATCTTGGCTTTTGTCGCAGCCTCAGAATGACCTGCAGAAGCCGTGAGCAGACATTTTGAACGTACAACAAACAAATGTACAAATCAGGGCACATTTCACCGCATTTACTAACTCCCATGTGGACGAGAAATGCGTAAGAGAATCACCGATTGTGTCAAGCACGAGCCGGTAGTGTACGTGGCGCCGAATGGACATGCCCACTTTTCGAGGCTGAATGCGATTAATGTCACCACATCTATGCGTGGAGCCGCGAACATCGCCAGCGGTGACTAGCCCTGCGATATAAGATACGCCCGCTTCATGGAGCTTCCTGTAAACATCGCCCTCCGGAAGATAGTTTTCCATCCGCCAAGTATCCTTCAACAAGACCACTTTGTGACTTTGGCAATCATACGCCTGATAGCATCGCGTTCCACGACCAACCGGAAAGATATCAGTGTTGCTAAGCGGCTGGCTGACAATATAGAAGGTCGTCTTGTGGGTCGCGCTATCGGTCACGGATGCTTTGAACAAAGGAGCACCGGTACTGAGATGAAGAGCAGCGCATGCTTTCTTCGCCTCACTTGATGAGGCCTCAACAGGCTCGAACGTCTCATCATGACCTCGAGTGGCGGCGTCGGCGTGCGTGAAGCGCCAGAAAAAACTTTGAAGATGTGATGTGGTTGTGTAATCGAAGGCCTCGGTCACACTGGTGCAGCTTCGGGTGTGGCGAAGGAGTCGGCAGAGGTGTCCATTGATGAAGACGCCAAACGTGTGAGTTCGGTGCTGGGTGGACTGAATGGCATTGAGGTATGTAGTGAGCTGGCCGCGAGTATCCCGTGCGTCCATCGTGTCGCGTTCAAGTAGCGCGTTGTCATCGTCGCAGTACGGTTCATCTACTTCTCGATTCTTGAGTTCGATGAAAGTCTCCATATCGTGCGCACGAGTGATGCAAGAGCCTGCGGAGGCAGTCTTCGAGTAGCAAGAAATATCCGGCTTGACGTGCCTTCCCAAGAAGGCTGTGGAGTTGGGGTCGGGGGTAGCTGACGTGTTCACGAGACGCATGTTCCCGCAAAAAGGCGACAGAGCGGTAATCTACACCCCTTGAGTAATTGGGGGATGCATACTACACGAGACACGTACCAAAGGGTTATACATCTCTGACTCCTCAGTCTTCGACGTAACTACGTTGAAAGACGCTACATCGATCGCCGGCATCCCGTCCGGAGAGTCCGAGAAGAAGACATCCAAGAATGCTGATGGAGAAACTCCACCAACAAATTTATTCTTCATTTCATTGGCGGCGGCAACGAAGACAGGATCCTTGTATACGGCAGTGGATGTGAATGGCAATGAGGAAGAGAGCCGTCCATGCATCGGCGTCTCGTGGGGTGGTGGAGTTTGGGCGTCTTAGGTGGGTTTGAAGTAGGAGAAACGCTCTTCGCATTGTGTTCTGTCATTGCAAGCTTGCAAGCGATGTGGTGGAGTTGTGTGGCAACACGCGACGCGACGCGATGAAGTGGCCCCGCCGAATGGATAGCCTTACATAAGCTACTTCCTTTTGGCACTTTGTGTGATGGGAATCTCAGGATCAGACACCAGCACTCGTGGACAAGTACTATGATTATAATTGGACTGTAGTGATACCCCCTGGTCATTGTGGGTCATTGTCTTCCTCTATATGGTCATTCCATGAGTGAGGAATAGACATCACGTTCCTTGTACGTGCCCCGTGTGTGAGGGCTATGAGAGGGTACTGTCATCACTAGGAACGCTGTAAACGTGTGGTCTACACGAAAGGTGACACACAGTGAAGACAGCATTTCTCGTGCGGAAGGCAGATGAGGAAGACTAAATGTAGTCCATCATGTTGAATCTGCCAGAATATCTTCCGTTACTCTGACGATCCTGACGTCCAGCGACCTTAGACCAACAAGTACAACAATACCAGTCTGGGCAAAACATGGAACGAGGATCACTCGACACCTACGTTTCCCATCCTTAACAAGACGGGTCGCGAACCGCGGTTGGCAGCCAACCGCATATATGTCTGGTGTTTCTGTGATGACAAAGGGATCCATCGTGAAGAACGGATGGCACCAAAGCGTATCTGGTGCGGTTGGCGCGATATGACGCCACTTCAGCGTTTCTTCGGCCAAGTTCAGCCTCGTCGTCGGCACCGTTGGAACGTACTTGCACATGTCATTGAGAGGTTGTCCAGATGTTGCCAAAATCGTTCGAATAGGCGGGGTCCCCGAGGACACCAGGGTCGTCGGATCCACTTCGCCGTCGCTTCCTTCTCCACCAGAAGCAATGCGGATATATGTGGGGTTTGTTTCGCACGAGAAGGACGCGTATGAAGACGCGTGGCCGAACATGGCACGTGGGAGGGCCTGTTGAGGAAGGATCGTCCCTGCAGGGTCGGATTCTCCGGGAAGAATGTGAATTGCTACTGATTGGGACAAGTCGTTCAAGTGGGCAGCAAGATTCTGGATGGGATGTGGTGAGAAAGAGGCGTTATCGTTCCCATGCCTACGCTATGCACGGCATGGGTCAGGCAAAAGCAAGGTGATGATGTACTGCATGTCGCACCGGTTTCTTTTCCTCCTTTTCTCTGTCTTCATCGACAGCCCCGCCAGTTGGGCCCAGAGGCGCCAAGGAATTGCCCAACACGACAAGGCGACTGATTTGCGAGGACAAACACTGGCCGTCGACATTGTCACAGGCGCCGGTTAGATAGTCGACCAGAACCTGAGTCTGAGCCTCGGACGCCGGGGACGGACCTATGTCCAGACCTGAGATAAATGCTACGTATTCGTTTCGTGCACAACTGTCGGTACTGTCGGAGTCTGTAGATGTTCCGAAAATGGTCAGCGAAATCTTGTCACTATGTCAGTGACTGCATCCTTACCGTCGATGTCCATCCCGTCATCTTCACCTGCTTGAGGTGCCATACCGGGAAAACACAGATCGACAGCTTCGAAGTCGCCACTGCTTGTCTCTGCGCCAAGCACACCAACAATGACACCTGTAACGAGTGGGGTACCCTCAAGAACCTTGCCAGTTAACCTGATTCGGCCCGATTCATCCTCGAGCATGACCCGATCGTCCTGCGAGTGTATCTTCTCTGGCGGTGGAGGGGCGGGTATAGAGTGCTTCGCACTATTTTTCAGGAAGGCATGTAACGGCAAAATCGATCTTTGCTCACATCGCGGCCAATGTCCTCGAGCACATTCGGCTTGAGAGGCATATCCATGTAGACGGTCCCAATGATCAAACAAAGCTGCCCTTTTACCACTTCCAGTACTCTTGGGACGAGTTTAGGGGATCCTTTTCAGCAAGATATCAGCGAGTCCAGGGCCGGTTAGGACGGTTCTCGATGGAAGTGTGATGTACCTGGAACATTCCTCCACTTTTCTGTGGCCACTTTCTCAACGCACGGTTTGAGAAGCCGCAATCGTACGAAATATATGTTTGCATACTGGTGCTTGAATGACTTATTGATGGTCTGAAGAGTGAAGGAAGGGGTCGAGTCGATCAACGGTAGAACTGCTGTTGGAAGTCGGGAGACCGGAGTAGGAGGTATGGCACTAGCGGACAGTTAGAATGTGCTTAAATAGATGACGAGATTCAAACTGACACGGGTTCCATCGCGAGAGTGACGCGAGTGATTCTCCCCTGCAAAATGGCGCGCTAAATGAGAGATTGAGATGTAGACGCGTCCGTCCGTCACGGTGGTGAAACGCGACGCGACGGGTGTGGCGGTCCCATCGGGCCGGCCCGGCCGTTTGGGATCGCGGCGCCACGTTCGGTTTCGCAACCGCAACCATATCCCACAGCAATTGAGATGGCCCATAGGCTCTGGCGTTTCATTCGAGGCCACGGGACAACTTCCCCATTGCAGCGCCCACAAGGTTGGATTTTCATCTGCTCATAGAGCTCATTTATAAAGAACAAGACCAGACCAACTGACCAAGTATCTCTTCATGACTCGGATGGCAATGCCCCAGGTCTCGCTCTCTCGGAGTGCGCCATCCCAGTAGCTTCAAGTCATGGTAGATGGAATCAATGGCTTCACCTTTCTGCGGCTGAAGTGAATTCTCAATGCGGAGCGGTAGTTCATTTCCGGCCTCCCGTAGGGACCCGAACAGCGAATCACCAATCCGCATTAACTGATCCTGATATCGCCGAGTGTAAGCATTCTCATGGGGTTCTTTCTTTGTCTGGGCTTTTCTGGATGAAGTTCCTACGAGAGAGTCTGATCGCCACGGCGGTACTCATGACCGACTCGATACCATTCAAGGAAGCGATTTGTTTCAAGAAATGCACCAGCCTCAACGTCATCCATTATATCACTGCTCTCTTCTTACACCGCCAGGCCGACCAATATGAGGGGGTGTGGTGCCGAGTGGCGACATGCGGTGGAAACGTGCTCGATTAGGGTGCAATCAGGATCGGAACAGAACGGGAATTGAGAAGCACCCGCAAAATCAAGGAGTTCGGCATGTCCAGAGGATGAGACCAAATCTCGGTGATTCCGGGGCCTATTTTATTGGGGGCATACGTATACGGGTCATG
This sequence comes from Russula brevipes, assembly GCA_022496215.1. Lineage (NCBI taxonomy): Eukaryota > Fungi > Basidiomycota > Agaricomycetes > Russulales > Russulaceae > Russula > Russula brevipes. Next base: position 44,497 of record WTXF01000093.1, on the reverse strand, counting down.
CAAGGGCGGCAGCTGATGCGCTGATCTCGGCATTAGCGATCAGGATAGAGTGGATTCAGTGGCGTGGTCTGGGTGCAGACGTTCGTGGTAGTTTCAGGTAAGGACAAAAGCGAACTGGGGAGCACACGTGCCGTGGCATTCTGTCTCTATTTTTAGTCTCTATTTTTAGGACAGTTGATCGCGCTGCTCAGACAGCAGACCAAGGGACTCGAAGGTCGTACAGTAGCTGCGAGTTAGTCAGGATCTAGCGACGACAATAATCTAGCCTGTTCTACTTCTCATTTGAATGTCGGATTTCTGGGCGGGTCGGAGGTGATAAGATTGACAGAGAGCGTCCCATGACGTCAGGGGCGCCATTCGACGTACCTTGCCAAACGGGATATAAGGCCACGCCTCCTATGGAATCCGCCAAGCACTCCCTTCTTCAATCATGGCACTTTCGAAGGTGCGTTTCTTGTTTCCTTCCTCTCTTCTGTCCATACCGAGCTGGTCTCCCACAGCGCGTCAACCCAGAGCACATTATCAGAGAATCTAGGGTAGGGAGATTGACTCTCTTCTCTTCACGTACAATACGTCTCCTAACGTCCTGTAGGATAAGACAGCTAAGCCAAAAGCTGCGTTTCACCTGACAAATTCTAGCCAAGATACCGTCCATCATGCTTCGGGAGCCCGTTATGGCTCTCGTTATGGCACCTCATCTGTCCCAAAGTACAAAATACCGTCCATTGTAATAGCCGCCCTGATGCTTCCTCCGAGCGTACCGAACTGATGCTGGTTACAGGGTGTCGATGGAGAAACCGCTTATCAGATTATTCACGACGAGCTTTCTCTTGACGGTCAGCCGTTGTTGAACCTGGCATCTTTCGTGCAGACCTGGATGCCCCCCGTCGCTGACAAGCTCATGCTGGAAAATATCTCGAAGAATCTAATCGACCAGGATGAGTATCCTATTACACAAGATATACACACCCGATGTGAGTATTTTTGGTCTTCCTATCGCCCGTTGACGTATTCTCGTAGGCATTTCCATATTGGCCGAGCTTTGGAATGCTCCCTCCCATCACCATGCTGTAGGCACTGCAACCACCGGGTCATCTGAGGCTATCCAGCTTGGTGGTCTAGCTATGAAGCGTATCTGGCAGGAGAAACGCAAAGCCGCTGGAAAATCTATCCATGAGCCGGGGCCCAACATTGTCATGGGTGCTAACGCTCAGGTTGCCCTCGAGAAATTCGCTCGTTACTTCGAAGTGGAGACACGCCTTGTCCCGATCTCCGTCGAGAGCAAATACCGGCTCGATCCGAAGAAAGCTATGGAGTATATCGATGAAAATACCATCGGAGTCTACGTGATCCTCGGCAGTATGAATGCTCTCAGTTCTAGATTCATGCTTCCTTCAATGTTCACACACAGGTACATACACTGGTCATTACGAACCGGTGAAGGAGATGGCAGATTTGCTAGACGAGTTCGAGAAGAAGACGGGCCACTCCGTTCCTATCCACGGTAACGGGTCACAACCCTCGTGAATGATTCATACTCATTACGCACGATTGCAGTGGACGGCGCATCTGGGGGCTTCGTCGCTCCTTTTGCCACACCCAAACTACAATGGGATTTCCGAATTCCGCGTGTTGTCTCCATCAATACATCCGGGCACAAATTTGGCCTTGCATATGTCGGAGTGGGCTGGGTCATCTGGCGCGCACAGCAATACCTGCCGAAAGATCTCATTTTTGAGCTCCATTACCTTGGTTCTGTGGAATATTCCTTCTCCTTGAACTTCTCGCGGCCTGCGCATCCTATCATAGCGCAGTATTTTAACTTCCTTCATCTCGGATTCGAAGGCTACCGCGATGTTGCTCTGACGAACCTCAAGAACGCACGCACGCTGTCTCGTGCCCTTGAGAAAACGGGTTTCTTTACCGTGCTGAGTGACATTCATCGCCCAGCGGGGTGTGTTAGCGGCACCTCTGCCATCACTTCACGCCAAGCGGATGAAGAGGACGTTGAGGTTAAATCTCCTGTGTCGATTATCAAACGCTTTGGCTGACCCGAGCCTGAGCACAGCAATATGAACCGGGGCTTTCTGTCGTAGCCTTCCGTTTCTCGGATGACTTCCAGCAGAAGTATCCAGAAATTAGTCAGAAATGGATCCAGACCCTGCTCCGAACAAAAGGATGGTGCGTTGCCGCATTAGTTGTGCCCCGGGAGCGTTACCCACCCGCGTATTCAGGATTGTCCCAAATTATGACCTTGCCCCTGATCTGAGCCAAATCGACATTCTACGTGTTGTTGTGAAAGAGAATTTTGTGGAGGCTCTCTTGGATCGCCTAGTTTGTGATCTTGTGTGTTTCTGTCCCTCCTTGCTACCGCTGTCCACGTTCATTAACAGGTCGATAGGTCGAGATCACAGAGGACCTCGTCAAGCAAGATACTCCGGCGCACGCGCTCGCTATGCTCGGAAAAACCCGTGGAACACCCACCTCGCACGAAAAAGCTCATGGTCGGGTCGAGGAACACGAAATTCATGGTGGCCAGGCCCCGAAGCGGTCCAACACCTATTCAAAGCCCTGTTAAAGGGCATGCGCGTTGAAGCCGGCAGGTGCATACATAGTTTAGGCCGGAAATTGTACGAGAGGATGAAGTAAAATACGTGTTTTAGTGGCATCAGGCAGTGTCAGAAGTTGTATTTGTTGTTCCCAATGCCGCATTTACTTGTTCGATGTGGTCCGGGCCGAGTGTGACGAAGCCATTCCGCCGCGACCATTCGAAGCGAGCAGAAACTCGGATGGCGGGGCCAAATCTAGAGGTGTTCAAGTTTGCCGTCTACGTTTTCTTCCCTGTACTTGTCTTCCTCCACTACGGTGACCCACAATGGTACCAGACAAACGTGATACCAGTGCGTACCTAACCAACACAGCTAATGGTCCCGTAACCATCAAACCATCTGCCCAGTACAAAGAGCGGATATTTCCCTCTGAGGAGAGGACGGCACGTAGTAACAACATCCCAACTAACCATACCGCCGTGCGTGAAGAGCTTGAACGCATCAAGGCAAAAAAGGCGGCGCGGCGCACGCAGCTCGAACAAGACGCCACAGGAAACCCAAGTGCGAGTGAGACAGTCAAAAGGCTGGTGTAGCTATCGAGGCCTTGAAGTACGTCCAATAACTTACTCAATATCCTGGGGCATCTGCGAGCCTATCTTTCGACAGCGTTTCATTCTTTTGCCAGCTTTACCTGTCGTTCCGTTCTGTTCTCCGACTGTATGGCTCAATGCACTACCATCTAAACTATTAGAACAACCCTCAATTTGTCGACCTGTAGTTACTCTTAATCAACCATGACAAGCCACTTCCCACCTCCCTTTGGCGTCTCTCCGACGACTTCGTGTGCCGGAATCTTATCCTGATGCCCTCGACCCTTTGCACATGATGAATCGCGGCCTCCTTTTCTCAGCCACAGACGAGACCCAACCGCATCAGCCCGCTTATATGAGGGCGCATAGCTCCGCCAAGAACTTGAACTTGTGGTCATCCGCTCGAGTGTGAGCGTGGTGTGTTCTGCCGACGGATGTGCTCACAGGCGAACACTGCAACGGCATGTAGCCGCACGACCATCTCATCCAGCATAGTCACACACTTTCACACCACCAGAATAATCCAGCGCAGCGCGCGCATCATACTCGCTCCCAGTCCTGACGCTCCAAACAGACGTTGCTTTTGATCTGAGGGTCATCTGAGGGTCTGAAATCGCCGTACTCCGTTCACGTCGACCGTCTGCGGCGCCACCGACGAGTCATAAGGAGGTAGGCGATTTGCACCGGTCGAGTGATGAAGGCATAACTCGGACTCGAAGCGAGTTGAAATCTGTCGGATGATATGATGCATTGCCTGATTCTAGGCCTGATGACCCACTTGCAAGTGATGTCGCAATGACATCTTACAATCTGGCCACATTTGTTGTTATGTTTTCTTCTCCTTATTCCTTACAGTTACCTCCCATATGAGACCTGGTTTCTAGCAGAGCCTACTCATAACAAACAAGACGAGAAATACATGGTTGCACACACACCTACATGAGTACATCAAGGAGTCTCCTCCACCGTGCCATGGCAAAAGCCTCTTCCATGGGGCCATGACTCAAATGACCAGTCCCACCTTCTGGTTCTCAGACTTTCATATCACCACAAACAGCTGACTTCATCAAGGAATTGTTGGAATATCAGCATACCATACCTAGTTGAAGGCATAGCAAAAGGAGAGCATGGGTTGGGAGGGAACGACAAGAGAGAACATTAAGAAATATTCGGAGAATGTTGGTGTTGTGTCAAAACTCACGATAGAACACCCTTCCGGATCCCTCTCCAGGGACAGCACGTCAATACCCCTTCCCCCACCCTCACCGACTGCGGAAACCTGCCTTAGGCACTCTACACGGCAACGAACCCCCACATCTTACGAGTCCACCAGCGACAGTCTGAATCACTCGAGTCGTCTCACTACTGCGATGAATGACGCCAACACCTCTGGCAAGGGGTGCCATCACGAGGGAACAGCGGAGGAACTTCGGGACACTATGAAGGAGTCGAGGAGGAGGGATGACCTCGGAGCGTCGGGTGAATTTCGCCCATGTGGATGCATGATTTGGTCACATCTCTGGGCGATCTATATGACTTGCCGAGTATACTCCACCCCCAGGCTTGGTGCTTACTACCCTTCTGTAGGAATTGAATTCGACTCTTAGATGATACGATGGCGCACAGCACCGGGCTATGCATAGTGAGGGTACGTTTGGATGTTTGGATGAAATGCGCGTGGCGGCGGTGTTCGAACGAATGCGATGGCTGGAGGTGGTGACGCCGGCGCATCCTAAATCGAGACAGACAGACAGACGACGTATTCGTCTGACCCGAGGCACATCGAGAGGTCGCTGGAGAACGAGAATGGGTTCTCAGAGCCAGTGCCTCGGCCCTGACTCTGGGTGCAGAAGAATTCCCATTAGTTGTCCATACCCACTCGATCTCGGCCTCCGGCGCGCCCCGACATGTGACAAAACACGCTCTCGTGACTTGTGATGTCCAAGGGCGGAAACCCAGGGGACGTAGAAAATAGGGAGGTGACCAGCATTACATTCTCAATTCTGTCACTCACCAGAAAAAGTGGGATATTGACATGCCATTACCTGCCGAGAAACGTTCGAAGCGACCGGAAGAATGTACAGCATTAGGAATTTCCTTTGGATGCGCAACACTGCTAGCGCCGCTGCCAGTTGACTCACTGGCGATGCCAGACTCCATGTCAACAGAGACGGTCTACACATGACGACTTGGAGTGACGAAACAACAGTAACGGAGTAGTGCACAGGTCGAGAGTGTTTGTCATGTAGTTAGTCATTTTCATGGAGTTCTCGAAGCGCTTTCTCTCGTCGCGCGTTCCGTAACTTTGCCTCCTCCCGGTTCTTTGCTGCGCGGGCAACGGACTAGACGGGGAGCGTGAGCAACAGAAAGGGGTGTTATTGGTAAGAAAGGGCAGGAGGCGTACGTCACTGTGTAAGCATTTGTTCAACTCGCGCTTGGCTTGATTGCATCCGCCGGTCCACTTGGCCCAGACGTTGGCATGACAAAGTTCGAGAGCGTCGAAGAATTCCCTGCACACTGTGGAAGCAATGACGCATTAGACGGGGCGATGCGGAGGACGTATTGACGTGTACCGTTTCTCTTGTCGGAAGCTTGTGGGTGCATGCGAAAGCGAAGCGAGTTATGGGGATAGGGCACCAATCACGTCACGTCACTATTTTCCCCAACCCGACTCCTCCGCTCCTCGCCTCGCCTCGTTCGTAATTATCATTATTTTATATATGCACCAGAGCGTGTCGTAGGAAGAAAACCCTAATTTCTCATCCCGACCATGACAAGCTTCGTCCCTTCCCCGACTGACGCGACCTCCATTGCGACCATCCGTACCCTCGCAGCGGATGTGGTTGGAAAAGCAAACTCAGGTCACCCAGGTCTGTTTCTGTGATCTCGCTTGGGGAGGAATTCATCGTGACGTGGCTTCCCAGGTGCTCCCATGGGTATGGCCCCTGTAGCACACGTCCTCTTCACCCGGTCAGTATATGTCTCCTCCCCATCCGTTTCGCTTCATCAGACTTCTTGGAACAGCTTTTTCAATGCCAACCCAAAGAGCTCGAAGTGGTTCAACCGCGATCGTTTCGTGCTTTCTAATGGGTACGCTCTTGCTTTAACGAAGTGGATGTTCAATTGTCTCATGCATTCGCTTCTAGTCATGCGTACGTCTACTTGATGCTCGCACGAAATGAGGCCCATCCCCTCTCGCAGCTGTGTTCTTCAATACATCACCCTTCATCTCATGGGCTATAAGCTCTCTCTGCAAGATCTCAGGGCGTTCCGCCAGATGGACTCGTTGACTCCCGGACACCCTGAGACTGGCCATACTGACGGTCAGAAAGATCCGCCGGTGGTGGTACTTACTGATGTACTTATATGCCCCTCAGGAATCGAGGTCACCACCGGACCCCTCGGGCAGGGTATCGCCAATGCCGTCGGCTTGGCTATTGCGCAGGCGCATTTAGGGGCCGTTTATAACAAGGACAGTTTCGATCTCATCAACAACTACACTTATGGTGAGGGGACAGTCACAGCGGTGCGGTGTGCACTCCTATACTTACCATCTATGAAATAGTGTTCCTTGGGGACGGTTGCTTGATGGAAGGTATGTCTGGCGAGGCATGCAGCCTTGCAGGACATCTCCAACTTGGTAACCTGATTGCCGTAAGTTCCTACGTCTCTATCCAAGCCCGTTCTAACCCTCTTCCAGATATGGGATGACAACCGTGCGTTGCGGCCATGTGTTTGATTTGAAATTGCGTTGAAGCATAGCCTTAGAGATTTCCATCGATGGTGACACTGCCGTCGCCTTCACTGAGGATGTCGAACAGCGGTACCGTGCTTATGGCTGGCAGGTCCTGCATGTCAAAGATGGCAATCAGTTAGTCATGAGCCTTTCTTGAGTTCCTCTGTCTAACTCAAATGCAGTGACTTGGGGGCCATCTACAATGCGATCGCCGAGGCGCGGCGCGAAAAGAACAAGCCGACGCTGATTCGTCTGACCACCACCATTGGTTACGGTTCAAAGCTGCAAGGCACTCATGGTGTCCATGGCTCCCGTGAGTTTCTGGTATGCCATCTGGGGTTTGAGTGCTTAAATATTTTCGCAGCTCTGAAGGCGGATGACATCGCTTCCCTCAAAACCAAAGTTGGCTTCAACCCAGACACCACCTTCCATGTCCCAAATGAGGTGTATTCAGCCTGGGCAGTGGTTGGCAATCGGGGATCCACGCTCGAAGCGCAATGGGATTCCCTTCTTAGTTCCTATGCCCAGACTTACCCCACTGAGCATGCCGAACTCACACGCCGAATCTCTGGCCAGCTTCCAGAAGGCTGGGAGAAACGTCTCCCCGTATACAAGGCAACAGATCCCGCGCAAGCCTCCCGCAAGCTATCTGAGATCATCCTCACGGCTGTCACTCCGGCACTTCCCGAACTTCTCGGTGGTTCTGCGGACCTGACGGGCAGCAACTTGACTAGAGTCAAGAGCCAAGTCGATTTCCAGCATGAGAGCACAGGACTCGGCAGTTACAAGGGCTCTTACATTCGCTATGGTGTCCGTGAGCACGCGATGGGTGCGATTGCTAATGGCATTGCAGCGTACGGCGGCATCATTCCGTTTGTCGGGACGTTCCTCAACTTCGTGTCTTATGCCGCTGGTGCGGTTCGTCTGTCAGCCCTTTCAAAGCATCAGGTTATCTGGGTCGGTGCGTGCATCTTCGTCTGTGCGTGATGTGGGCGGTCGGTGACTGCTTGCCTAGCGACTCACGATTCAATCGGCCTTGGTGAGGATGGACCCACCCACCAGCCTATTGAAACAGCAATCCACTTCCGAGCCATTCCCAACCTCGCATTCTGGCGTCCTGCAGATGGCAATGAGACGTCGGCCGCCTATCTTGTCGCCCTTCGGTCTCGCGAGACACCGACGATCCTCTCCCTTTCGCGCCAGAACCTACCAAACCTTGAGAACTCGACTATTGAGCACGCTAGCAAGGGCGGCTATGTGTTGCATGAAGAGGAAGCAGAGCATCTGACGATCGTAGCCACAGGCTCCGAGGTCAGCATCGCCCTCGAGGCGGCGGGAAAGCTCAGGGCACAAGGCATCAGAACTCGTGTTGTGTCTTTGCCATGTTGGCTCGTGTTCGACCAGCAACCACAGGAATATCGGCTTAGTGTGCTGCGCAGTGGCGCGCCAATCCTGTCGCTCGAAGCGCTCTCTGTACGAGACCGATCTTCCTGCTTGTGTATGTTATCTGACTAGGAATTTACAGACCGCAGGTTGGGCAAAGTACAGTCATGAACAATACGGTTTGCAGGGATGGGGTGCATCTGGTCCCTACAAGAAGGTGTATGAAAAGTTTGGTATCACCGGTGATAGTACGCTCTCTTCCATGCACAGCCACTTGCTCGAAGCCTCACCATTTCGCAGACATTGCAGCCGTCGGAAAGAAGGTCGTTGATTTCTACACTGCGAAGGGCGGTGAGGTAGTGTCTCCCTTAGTTAAAGCCTTATAGACATTAGAAACTGGCTTGTTCAAGTTCGTCAAAAAAAAGTAGGCTGGATATAGACTTGTGTTCCGGTGTTGTTTCGAGTAGCTTACTTGAGTGTTGTAACAGAAATACGTACTGTCTTGGGCATTGATGTACTGCATGTGCCATTTGGTCTGACGGCGACCTGAGGAGATTTGACACCGACCTGAGGAAGAAAGTAATCTCATGAACGCAACGTCAGGCGACCGCCCCAAATGTTGCACATTTTAGGAACACAGGCTCTACTTCCTAGTGACGTTGATAGTGTCCCAAACGCGCCTTTCCTGATCCGAAAAATCAGTGACAGCGCAAGGGTGTTTGTGGGAATCTTACCTCGGGGTTGATCCACTCAGACTTGGGAAGCTCTTCATGTAGAATGCTAGCCTGCGACGCACGCTTGAACCGGAATGCGCGATCGATCATAAGCCTCGCGAGCCTGACATGTGCCCTGTACTGTCCTCTCCCTACGCCCCCCATTGTCCATTGTCCGCTTCGTGCCACACTCCAGGCTGCTTCGCGCAACTGCCCGAGACAAACACGAGTTGTTCAGTTCACGCCCTTGCATCGAGCGACGGCCGGGCCCACGATGAGTCCCCCTCCTGGCCTGCGTAAGCCTCCCTTCTCTTTCTCTTCCCCCGCGTCTCAGTGGTTGCAGCACTCCCGTCGTCGTCGCGCGGGCACTTCCGTTCAGTTACAAATACGGCATCGGCGCACACATATCTTTCTGTATCACTTCCTCTCATGCCGACGCTGACGAGGACGGGCCCGCCGGTGCAAAGCGATCACGCGTCGAGTAGTGGAGTGGGTGAGAAGTCACCTAGTCACGGGCCATATATGGCGAAGGTTTATCGGGTCGGGAATTGTGGCCCTGCACAGCCTACAGTTTACTTATCATTATGCAGTGCGGGAAGTAAACTAGTAAACCCGCCCTCACCCGACCGTATCCTCGCCTCTCGCCCCAAGAGTCTCTAATCGTCGATAGTGTCGATGATGTTCTGCACTCTGGCACTCTTGCTCATTGTATTGCTATCAAAGTTATCCCCAAGCTCCTGTTCTTGATACCGTTGTATACATGTTCAGAAATGTACATACCACCTCATACTCAGACAACCAGACAACATCGTTGTTTTCAATTCAGACGACCCATGGGCGGGCCCATTGTAAGCAAAATGTTCTCCCATCTCCGCACGGGTCATCGCTAGTATTATCTATACCTACTGAGGTATAAATATTTGAATCGCTCTCCAACGGCTAGGGAATTACGCCACGCGATTAACCAGCATATCATTCACCTCTCCTGGCGAGATACGCAGTTCCCTGTCGTTGTAAACAACTTCAACCCAGTCACCTCGGAGCTCGCTCGTGCCATAATCCTGAATTGTGCACTCCATTATCTCGCCACTCGTCTTATCCAAAAAGCTGAAAGTGGTGCCGATATGATCTGGCCCAATGACGACAGCAGGCACCGTAGAAGTAGGAAAGAATGCGGACTGGAGATGAGGTGGGAGTGTAGAATTAGGCGGCTCAGGAAGTAATGTCGCCGCGTCCGGATTTTGTTCCACGTACATCTTCATCCTGTGCGCGTAATCATATCAGTCCCCCATAATCTGGGCTGACTCGGAAATGGTACACCTACGCGAGCTTGGTGGCGGTGGCAACAATCTTATTCTTGTCGGGCATGTTAGCAAGTTCTTGACTATGAATAACTTGCATTCCAGCCCAACAAGCGAAACTGATCTTGCAAATGCTAAACCAGCCCCCGTCAATTCTGCAAGAGCTTGGGAAACACAGCTAGGAACGTACTCGTGGGTATTCTGAGGTTTTAAAGCGCATATCGAGTCACAAGTGGCAAAATGTGCATCAATCTTCGCCCTATCTCCACGTGGCGGTTCAACAAGAGGGTTCGAAGGGTCACTTTGCCACTCCTTATGTGCTTCATCATAGATGACATCGGTTTGGACACGGCCATATGGTCTAACTTTGTCTGAGCATTTCTGGTAGAGGAGAATATAATCTGCGAGCTTTTGAATCAGGTGTTGAGCACGATCTGCTGAGGAGCTCATGATGTCACAGCGTAAGTAAGGATTAAGGAGTACGCGACAACTTAAAAGACAGTGTTTTAGGGGCATCGACCTGAACTGCCCCTGAACCACTCCTAAATCTACGTTTCTAGGCGCTGGGGGAATAGTTACAGGTGCGGGAGGCATTCATACTCGCCAGTCCGTATAGATAGACGTGGGAACGTGCGCCTCATCATCGTAGGTTTAGGGCCGCGGGGGCTGAAAGGTGAGCAGGTTGAACTGTGAGCCAAGGCTTATCGAGGCTGGGAAGACACTTACGATCCGTCAAGTTCTCCTCCTTCACCTTGCGCTTGATGCTGTCCATAAATTCGTTAACCGATGAGCGGTCCAAATCCCCGCGTGCTTTTCATCAAGCCCTCCACAAATGCCAGGTTCGGTCCATTGCACCTTCGCAAAGATCCGGAACGAGAACGCCAAGCTCTTTGATGCTTCGAGGAGCGAGAGAACCATCTCCGCAACCTCGAAGTATGACTCGAGCTCCTTGGCAGGCTTCAGCGTGCTCGGCGTCGTCCTTGATCCGTTCCACGGCGGCGGGCATGCGCAACTTTTGCGTGTTGACAAGGGCAGTGAGGTAAACGACGAGGAACTGAAGTTGTCGAGCACGGGCAGCTCGAGACGCGAGGGGTTGAGATACGTCTGAGAGTAGCTTCGTGGCTGGCCGCAGGTCGGTTGAAGATGATGTCGCTACGTCGAGGCACCCATCGATAGCGTCGTTCAATCGTTTATCGATCGTCACGCGGTACTTCTAAGAGGTGAGCGGCTCAAGACGCGCAGAAAGTGCGCCGGTGTAGTTGGCCGACTTGATGCGGTCGTTCGCCAGAGCGATCACATATTCGACCAATCCACTGGGGACCTCTTCCGGACGCTGGGACATTTTCTTGTACTCAACGTCGAGGCGCGTCCACTGATCTTGCACACAACGCATGATGCGGCTCATTTCCGATATGTATGACATGCGCGAGGATCATGCCCTGCCCACTTTCCATCGCGGCATCAACTTGTTGATTTACCATCCGGAAAGGAATCACCGCACCTTGCATTTCGTACTGCCCGTCTATCCAACTCTAGCTGCTCCGACCGCAAAGTGAATTCGTTCAACCCCGTCTTCATGAGGTTCGCGATCCACTCGTCGAGCTTTTTGGCGATCAACTTGGGGTAATCATCGATTAGCGACTGTTCGTGGCCACCTAAAGAGGGGGCTCGAGCAACTCTGGTGGTATTTCGAGCTCTTTCATACCATTCTTGTACTCCTTGAGCCACGCATGCAACGTCAGGAGTGCAGTCGCATCTGGCTCGGACGCAGGAAGTTTCTGAATCGTACAGTTGAGCGCTTTGCATAAATGTCCCACTCTTGCGGGAAGCAAGCAACCACGTCACGCTCGACCACGATCAAGTCCTGATAGACCCAACCGAGGTTCTCAGGAAAGGCAGTTGGGTGATTCGCATCTTTGAGGTGGCCTCAAGCTTGTCCTTTATAGTGTTGGATACCTTCACGAGTTTTGAACGGTAGTGTTTGAAAACTCGCACGTTGGCCTGCATAGATTTAGACTTGGAAGCCGCATCCAATTTGGCTGCTTTTTTCACGAGACGAGACGGATCGCAATGGCCTTGCAGAAATTAACTTGGGAAAACATCCTGAAAGACGAAGATCACCTTTTCGTCCTCCTCTTCAACCACAACAATTTTGACAATTTTGACGATGACACCGAAGGACAGTATATCCCGGGAGAGTTCGATTAAGCATTCGTCAAACGCCTCGACTATGCCTGAAAGCCGTTTGAACCTGCGAGCTAGCTTGTCGCGCGACTCGGCAGACTTTTAGCTTGATGCGTGGCCTTATTGCGGAAGTTCTAGAGTTGGGCGAGCTGGAGATGCCAGTGGGTACGGAGAAGGTTGAGCACAGGTCCGAGAAGGTCATTCCAGTCGGCAGCAAGCGTCTCTTCGATATCGTCAAGTTGTGAGTTTATTTCCAGGAGATTGTTGACCATCTCCTCTGTCTGTTCAATGTTTCTGTATTGATCAGAATGCTCAGGACGGGCGAGCAGGAAATGACACACCCGACTGATTTGGTCAAATATCAACACCACGTGCCGAAGGTTGCTACATATGCGGTCAACAGTGACCATTTCATCCCTGAACATTGTCGCATGTGCTAAAAAGCTTGCAAAGGCTCTCGCTCGTCACGCTGAGCAGCTCCTTCACGCCGCTTTTGAGGCGCATGGTGATGGACGCCTTTTCCTTCTCAAGCCTTTTGCGAAAGGCTGGGACCTTCACGAGGTCGTCAGGGGATTGGGGATACTCGCCGATAGCATGCGCTGCGGATATTGTTGGTGATGGCGGAGCCCCTGTGCAGCTTTGCCGATGGCTGCACCAGCCATGGAAGCTGAGCGCTGAGCGTTTTCAGAGAGCCGCTGGACGTGACGACTAACATGCTGCGTTATTAAGGTGGTAAAGCGACACCATGTCGGACTCTGAGGGTGCTGTGTACAGCGGTGTCGCTAGTGCCGGCACCGCAGCTGGACAGGGAGTATTGAGACCCGGAGGTTGAGGTCACGCGGCTCGCGTCGCACGTGATTGTCCGCGTGGTAGATAAACCGCTCGCGGTATCAAATCTCCCCTCAGTCCGTTACGATAACAAGGGCTGAGGGTGAGTAAACGACGCTTTTTATCATTAGTACCTGACACGATGTACGTACAGGATTGTCACGCTAGGTAAAGCAGCAATACAGTCCGTTACGATAACAAGGGCTGAGGGATTGTCACGCTAGGTTCTAAAAGGTTATGGGCCCTGCAGCCTAGACTCGATGACAACCACCAGCCGCGTTTACAGACTCAATAGAACTTCCCAGACACTCTTTCTTAACTTATCGGCACTTCGACCAAATTGCCTTTCATTCACTGTCGACCTACCCACGAAAATGGTAAATCCACCCGCTGCCAATCCGTCTGCAGGTGGGGCCGTTGCATCTGGCTCTGGGGTCCCCGCTACATCCAACCCTGCCCCCGCTGCATCAGGCTCTGGGGCTCCCCAAGCCCCCAACGACCCCAATGTCCCCAACGCGCCAGGCGGCAACTTTACTGGTGCCCTTGGGCCTGGTAACACGATCTACACGGAACGCCTCGTCTCTAGCTCGTCCTGGACTTCTGACTACGCTCTTAGCATGTCTGAGACCAACTGGGGAGAATGGAGCAGGCGCCTCACCTTTTTCAGCGGGGAAAATGGCGTCATGAAACATCTAAATGGGCAGCTTCCATGTCCCGATCCGATCACTTACCCCACCGTGCATCACATCTGGTACAACACCGATCAATCCTTACGTGCGTTCATACTTGCGCGCATCGACAAGGACGAATATGATGCCGTATTGGGCCTGGACACCGCACATGCTGTCTTCGCCGCGCTCCAAATGCGTCACGAGAAGTTGGGCCTTCATGCCCAAGTCAACCTTATTCGAAAAGTGCTCGACATTCAATTCGATCGGAACGTCCCGTTGCAGACGACCCTGCGCGAAATCTTCGATATCCATGATCGCATCGTCAAAATGGGTCGCCTCGATGACGACAAACTTCTCTCCGTCTTCCTTATCAACTCCCTCACACGGGACTTCCCCCAACTGCAGTCAATAATTCATGGGATGACAGACGATCCCACGTTCACCGCTCAGGAGGCCGCCAAACGTATCCGCACAGAGGCGACTCTGATGAAACGCCGTGACGAAGTTACCCCCGCCGCTCCTACTATCGCGCTCGCAGCAACGTCCGCATGTGGGAAGGACGCGGGCGTCACCTGCTCCAACTGCAAACGCCTTTACCACACCATAGAATACTGCGTCAGGAGAGGTGGCAAGATGGCTGGCCGCTCGGTCGATGACGCTCGGGCTGCCCAACGACTCGCTACAGGAAAACCTGCTTTGCCTGCTCGCACCGCAGGCCCCACAGGCACTGCGACTACAGGCACTGCAACTACAACCCCGACATCCACTACCTCCGCCTTGGCAGCCACGACTACCACTTCCGCCGCCGCTGTCTTGAACACGATGACTATCGATGGGGTCTCCTATGCCTTGACCCCTGTTACCACTGCACCCACTGCAACAGCCAATTTCGCCATCTCACCCCGCGTCATCGCACCCATTATGCCGGACGGGTCTACCCACATGCCCGATTTGGTGCAATATTCGGCCTTCCTTGCCGGTCACGATTTCACGTGTGCTTCCCTTGATTGGAAGGAGTATGCACATGACGACTTTATACGCCCTTCTGAGGCCTTTGCAGCTGAATCGGGAGGCAACCCCATCCCCATCGCGGACTGCCCCTTCCTCATGGACACGGGCGCCACTTGCCACATTTCCCCGGATCGCACCGATTTTTTGAAACTCAGTCCGATCGCGCCACACCCCGTGCACGGACTCGGGGATTCGTGTGTATATGCCATAGGCGTGGGGATACTTTCCCTTCGCCCCGTAAACGGAAGCCTCTACTCCTGCAGCACGCCCTCTTTGTCCCTGCCTCAAAAGTCCGCCTTATCTCGGTTCTCTCCCTCAACCGTGTCGGCGACTACATCAGTCACTTCAACTCTAATGAATGTTGGGTTACCACGCAGGATGGGCTATGCATCGCTCGCGGCACGGTGCTCCCAGGCTGCGACCTTTACACACTCTCGGGACCCTTGGACTCGGCCCCCCCTTCACTCTCTTCCACTTCCCTTTATGCCTCCCGCCTGCCCAACGTCGAAACTTGGCATCGCTGGCTTGGCCACTGCGGCAACCGCATTATCATCGACATGGCCCGCAACGCCACCGTGAAAGGTATGCCCATCGATCTCTCCCACACGCCACCGAAATGTGACGCTTGCATCCTCGGAAAGCAGGCCCGCTCGTCGGTGCCGAGGGTGCAGGAGGGGGAACGGGCTACTACACGGCTTGGTAGGGTATACGTCGACCTCTGTGGTCCAATGTCTGTAAAAACAAAAGGGGGACATTCATACCTTATGAACATAATTGATGACTTTTCAAGTTATGTTTGGACCCTCCCGCTCTGTGCAAAGAGTGACGCAACCCACGCCCTCCAAGTCTGGCACCAGGCAGTCGAAAATCAATCCAACGACCGCCTCAAAATCATCACCACTGATAATGGTGAATTACTGTCCAACGCTACTGCAGAGTGGTGCGCCGCCCATGGTATCACACACCAGCTGACAGCACCTCACACCTCCGCTCAAAATGGACGCGTTGAACGCCTCCACCGTACTATCATGGGTAAGGCACGAGCGATGCGCCTCGCCTGCAACGCTCCGTCAGAGCTTTGGGATGAATTCTGTAAAACTGCCGCGTACCTCACCAATCTAACAGGGTGCTCTGCCGCAGACGGGAAAACACCACACGAGCTGTGGTTTTCCACAACGCCCTCGCTTGCGCATCTCCGAGAAATCGGGTGTAAGGCGTTCGCACTCATTCTTCCCTCAAATTCCAAAATTTTGCAACGCTCTGTCCCCTGCATTCTCATAGGGTACGCCCCCCATTCGAAGGCATATCGGTTGTGGAATCCCGCATCCGGCCGCGTTTTTAATTCCTTTCACGTTAACTTCATAGAACATCTTGACACGCTGCCCGCTTCCCTTCTCCCTGGCACTGTCGTCCCATACGATAATTCCATGCAAACTCCGACTTGGGACACAGTCGGGCCCCTCCCTCCACCTACGATACGTATACCACCTACTTCTTCCCCTTCACCCCGTCCAAAACCAACGCCTCCACCACCCCATTCTGTAATGATTCCGTCCACAAACGTTCCTCCCATTCAAGCCCCTACCTTACCTACTTTACCTGCAGTACCTACCCTGACTTACATACCTACTGTACAAAGTGCACCTACCGTGCCACCTACTGTTACAACTGCACCACCACCTGCTTCCGTTGCCCCTCTGCCCCCTACCCCCACTGTCCCACCACCGCCGCTCACCGCTCCCTTGCACAACGGACAGCCAACCGTCCCTATCCCCGCCCCTGCTGCTCCTACCCCTATCGCACCCCCGCCCCCGCCTCCCCTTCGTCGCTCCGCTTGTACCCCAGTCCCCATACTGCACAGCACCGCTCCGAATCAACGCCTCGCCGCTGTTATGTCCGACGTCGCCGCTTCCGCCGCTCGTCGTCAGGAGGAGCGAGCAACACGTCGCGCCGATGCAGCCAACCCCGCCATTCATGCCCGCGCATTCCTCGCGGAATTCGCTCCCGTCCGTGATACTCACGCCCTAGTGGCGGTTGATCTGGACCTTGTGGGCGATTTCACCGTTGATGACGTACTCGCCGGCATGGGCGACGGCTCTATACAACCGGAGTCAAACTCTAGCGACAACCCTACCTGGCAGGAGGCACTTGAGTCCCCGGACTGCGAATACTGGATTGCGGGAGGACGTGAGGAACTGAAGAATTTGGAGGACTTAAACGTCTTCGTCTTCATCAGGAAAATGGCAAAATGCTGAATGCTTCTTAATGCTGCTTAATGCCTCTTATCCGCTTATTAAGAAGGGCACCCTGCTTAATAAGAGCAATAAAGAAGCATTAAGAAGAATTAAGAAGCATTCAGCATTTTGCCGTTTTCCTGATGTTGGTTCCCCGTTCCGAAGTACCGCGTGGTCAACGACCTCTAAAAGGGAAATTAGTATGCAAGCGCAAACGTGACGAGCACGGGAACATCGTCAGATACAAGGTTCGCTACATGGCAAAGGGATACGCACAATGCTATGGGGTGGACTATGACAAAACAACTTCCCCTACTGTCCGACTCGAATCGTTTCGCGTCATCCTACACATCGCGGCCGTGCTGGGCTGGGACCTCCAGCAGTTCGATATCAAGACGGCGTTCCTGCATGGGATACTGCCGGAAGACGAGACAATGTTTATGGAGCAGCCGACGGGCTTTGAGGTCGCCGGAAAAGAAGATTGGGTGATGAAGCTCTTGAAAAGCATTTACGGGATGAAGCAGGCGAGTAGGGTCTGGAATCATACCTTCCACAAGGCTGTGAAGGGAGACGGATTCAATCGCATGCCTTGCGAGTGGTGCGTGTACCGACGCCAGACAGCCTCGGGGACCACAATATTCACTGTCCATGTTGACGATATTATGTCGGCGTCGACATCCAAAGCTGAGAACGATAGATTCAAAGCTTTCCTCAGATCCCAATGGGAAATCAATGACCTCGGCCCTCCGAAATTCGCACTTGGGATTGCTATCTCACGCGACTTGGAGGCGAGGACCATATCACTCTCGCAGACAGCACTCATAGACCGGGTGATAACGCAATTCAATCAGGGGGATGCGCGTACCGTCGATACTCCCATGGTGCAAGGGCTCCAAATACTCCGACCAGACAAGACGCTTCCGGTCCCACCGGACGTCCAAGACTGGATGAATAGGGTACCTTACCGGTCACTCGTCGGGAGCCTAATGTACATAGCGATTGGGACACGGCCGGACATCGCATATGCGGTGGGCGATTGGCTTCTGTCCTTGACTGCTACAGGCCAGAACATTGGGAGGCCGCTATTAGGGTACTGCGCTACTTGAAGGGAACAAGAACGCTTCGCCTGGAACTCGGAGGACAGGATGCCGCTCAACTCATCGGCCACTCCGATTCCGACTACGCGAACTGCCCCGAGACCAGTGGCTCCGTTGGGGGCTACTGCTTCTCACTGGGGTCAGGTGTCGTTTCTTGGAGCTCGCGGAAGCACCGGACTGTCGCCGACTCCTCCTGCTATGCTGAGTACATAGCGCTACATGGGACGACTCACGAGGCGATCTTCCTCAGGCAGCTGCTGCAGGGGCTACACTTCCTTCCATCCTATCCGACCCCAGTTTATTGCGACAATGACGCGGCAAGCATCCTGACCGCGGACCATGTGTGGCATTCAAGAATAAAGCATATGCGAGTAAAGTTCCACTACATAAGACAGCAGGTGACGGATGGTGAGATCCGCGTTGAGCGAGTGCGCTCTGCGGACAACGTGGCGGACATACTCACAAAGTCACTGGGTAGAGCCCAATTCCAACGACTACGATACAAATTAGGATTACGCGGCCCTCCTGGGCATACAGTCGAGCCTCAGGAGGAGCATGATACAATACACTACAGTACTGCACACTTAATGGTCGACGCAGAGCCGGGTGAGGAGGAGTATTGAGACCCGGAGGTTGAGGTCACGCGGCTCGCGTCGCACGTGATTGTCCGCGTGGTAGATAAACCGCTCGCGGTATCAAATCTCCCCTCAGTCCGTTACGATAACAAGGGCTGAGGGTGAGTAAACGACGCTTTTTATCATTACATCAGTAAAATGACAAAAAAGTTTTCGAGTTTTTGGCACTTTTTCCATGGTTTGCTCTGGTCAACAATTCAACCAGACTCTACAAGACTCTACAAGACTCACAACCCGCAATTCATTGTCAAAAATCGAATTAAATATATTTAAGTTTTTGCTAAAGCAGTGTTGCGGCAACTCCCAGAGTCGGAGCCACAACTGGTAGAGCCGTCAGTCTGGCTCTCTTTGGCCAAGCCACAATCGGTTAGCCGGCCGCTCAAACCCGGCTCGAGCCAGTCAACAAATACGAAAATTCAGCCAATTGCTTTATATTGTATATGTACATTATTTTACAAACTTCTGAGTTTATCTAATTTATCTAATTTTTACTCTCCTATTCCCTCACACCTACGGGTTCCAACCGCGGCCACAGTATATTTCAAATCACCGCGTGAACACCGCGAGTGCTCAACCCGGTTTTTTTTAATGCAAAGGTTCATCTTGTAGTGTAGTTACTTTATTTAGAGTATATACAGCACATGTAGTAGTAAAAACAGCCACCGCAAACCGAAGGACATCAACGCGCGAGGCTCGGCTCGCTGTTCTCGCGCCGGGCGCGGATCCCCGAGATGCGTGCTGCACCGCGAGTGGGACAGCGCGGGTGCCACAGTGCCCGCCGCCGTTCGCGTTGCGTTGGCAGCGCGGCGCTCGCCGCCGTTCGCGTTGCGCTGGCTGCGCGGCGCACGCCGCCATTCGCGTTGCGCTGGCTGCATGGCGCACGCCGCCGTTCGCGTTGCGCTGGCTGCGTGGCGCCGCCGCCGTTCGCGTTGCGCTGGCTGCGTGGGCACGCCGCCGTTCGCGTTGCGCTGGCTGCGTGGCGCACGCCGCCGTTCGCGTTGCGCTGGCTGCGTGGCGCACGCCGCCGTTCGCGTTGCGCTGGCTGCGTGGCGCACGCCGCTGTTCGCGCGATCGTCGCTCGGTGAAGACAGATGGTCGCTGGCGCGGACCCGGAAGACTTGAGGCGCGAAGCCGACGAACTTGGGCACCAGCGGTTTGGGGCACGATTCCGAGCCCGACGCGAATGTAAGAGGCGCCGCACGGCGCACGGTCGTGGCCTGCACAAGGCGCTCAACCGAAGCGCGGCGGGTCACCCTGGAAAGGGTCGCAATCCGTGGTCTTGAGGATGAGCCTCCTCGGGAGGAGGTCATCGTGTCGCCAAGGGGCCCGGGGCCAGAATCGAGGGCCCCGTGTGAAGGGGCGGCGTCCGGGAGAAGGGGGATGGTCAGCATTGGGCACCATTTGCGCACTCGCACTCACCTGATGGCCTGGCCGACGGCCACGTGTCATTGTCACTGTGGGCCTCCTTCCGAGGCTTCCTATTCTTGCCGACATTGCTCCATGGCTGTTTTGTTGGCGGTGGTGGTCAAGGTGGGGGCTGTGTGCGGCGTGCTTGCGTTCATTCGTTTGTTCAGGAGGGAGGACACTGGGAGGACTGAGGGAGGTCGCGCAGGGTCGCCGTGCTATGTGTCGTCGCAGGTTGAGCGGAGGAGGCCTGGTTGGCTGGAGGATGTGGGCCAGTGACGGGAGGGCCTTGCTGTGTGCTCGCGGTGAGATTGGACGTGGCAGGGTAAGAGCTCGAAGGGGAGGACGAGGGAGTGGGGGCAACAGGGGCGCCGGGAGCGGGGGGGGCGTTCGGAGGATTGTCGGGTTGTGACGACGGGGACGGACTAGCCGACTTTGTGTCTGGAGGAGGGGTTGACTTGATTTCCTTACTTTTTGACCGAGGTTTGGGGGAAGATCGGGCGAAGAGGGAACGCTTTGAAGGATGTTTTGGAGACGACGATTGTGGCTGTGAGACTGCTGGAAGAAGAGGACTCGGATTGAGTAGCCATATGGGCTCGGTCGTCGGGAAAAACAGGGAGATGGAAGGAGAGGGAAGGAAGGACAGAGAAGCAGAGTCTCCGCACTCGAGGCTGACCGCAGGCAGGCAATAACAACAACAACAACGCTGTCGAGTCCTCGCAAGGCCTCAAGCTAGCCGGCCCTCAAGAACGAGAACGACCGTGTCATGTGACATGTTCAAGTTGAACGCTTTGAAGTTCGACCGCTTGTTCTCACTCCCAGTAACCATCTCTCCCCACCAAGTAAGTTCACCTTTTTTTTAGGAAAAGTAAACTGACATGTGGATGGCAACTATATATGTAGTGTCCCCTCTACGCCCAGCAGCAGCATGAAGCTGCTCGCGCATGTCCCCGGCCCCCCTATCCACGCCCTTGCCGTCGCACTGCCCCCCTTCGCTCGAGGCCTCCCGCTGCCTGGCCCATGCGCTACTGCCTGCGTCAGCACGCGCCACTGCGGGCGGCTCCTCACCCTGAGCTTAGGTGCGCGTTTTTTTGATTGACAACAGTTCTGATCCAACCGTTTCCCGCAGCGACCCACCCCAGCTTGCGCGTACTCGGCGCACTCCCCTCGCTGGACCCGAAGGACATCGGCCCTCTCCGCACCAATACCACAGTCGTCGTGGTCCTCCCCAACGAGCTCCCGCCCAACCGCTGAGCATCCCTCTGACTATGTAAGCACCCCCTTCCTTCCCTCGCCTGTCTCGCGTGCTGATCCTCTACCACCCCGGGTGTCCCACGCCGATGCACTTCGGCGAGCCCTCCCCTGCAGCGTCACCCACATTACACGGACCAGCCACGATGACGACGACGACAACATCGCGGCGACCAGCCACGACGACCACGACATCGCGGCGACCAGCACGACGACCACGACCACGACATCGCGGCGACCAGCCACGACCACAACCACGACATCGCGGCGACCAGCCACGACCACGACCACAACCTCGCGGCGACCAGCACGACCACGACGACCACGACCACGACCACGACCACGACCACGACATCGTGGCGACCAGCCACGACGACGACCATGACGACCACGACATCGCGGCGCCTGCGGGTTGCGCGTCCCGCGCCGAGCGCAAATGCGAACGCATCGCGCACAGCGGGCACAACGCGCTCGCATATCACTGTTATATAATTTACTAAAACAGGCACTTTTCTGTATGTACTTGTACTTAGATAATTAAAAACCTTGAATTGTTAATGGTTGAAGAAATGTGACCTGAGTGTGACCTGTGTCACACTTGAGGAGTGTGAGAGACATGCACAAAATGGATCTAGATAGATCAGATCTGGATAGATTGGATCTAGGTAGATTGCAATTGATTTTAATATTATCACCATTTTGAACTTGTCGGGACTTGTCGGGTTGTGAGCCATGGTGAGCAATGGTGAGCCACCAGAGACCAACAGCCATTGCGAAAATTTGGACATGGCTTTTCGAGTTGTGAGTTTTCGACTTTTTTGGTCTGGTTTGGTCTTGTTTGGTCTTGTACAAGACCAAACCATGGCCGAAAACTTTTTCGTTAAGTTACTGATGCTAGTACCTGACACGATGTACGTACAGGATTGTCACGCTAGGTAAAGCAGCAATACAGTCCGTTACGATAACAAGGGCTGAGGGATTGTCACGCTAGGTTCTAAAAGGGAGCACGCCGATCAGTCGTGACTGTGACTAAGGTTAACCGGGCCGACGAGCCCCTCTCGGCCTCATCTTTGTGATTGACCATGACTAGACGTAAACGCACTGATTCCCTTGATTCTAGCGACCCACTCCCAGGTGTGAGACAAAGAACAGCGGAGCCAGGGGATCATGGAGGACGACAAGTGACCGAACCGGATGTGGAAGTGGCCGCCCCAACCACCGAAGTGGATCCTCCAACCGGACCATCCACATCCAGTTCGGAGGCCAGCCAAATTAGCCAACTCGCAGACCCTTCAGCCCCTAACAGTAAGCTTGTGACGGATGATACCCTTTCCAATACAGAAAGTGAAGAATTGAATCGGTACATCAAAAACGGAATCGCCCCCTGGACAAAGGACCGCGACGAGGAAGGTCGTGCTGATATGTACGGGCTCATCCTCAGAATACTGGTCCGGAAATATTCAGAACTGGATGGCAAATATATTGTGTCGAGAGAAGTGGACAAGCTCTTAGGCAACAACACATGGCTTCCGCCCTTCCTCGATAAATGTTGGGAGGAGGGGAAATTCTCCGTGATTCGTCGGCTGGGTGAGTGTCTTCCGTGTTTCGTTGTTGTAATTAATGTAGCATGTGGAAACCCATTTTTAATTTAGAGATCCTACGGCCTGCAACTCTTCCAACCTCACTGGAGGAATTAGGTCGCGGTAAGTCTTAGTATTTAACTCCACTTCCTGTGCATTGTTGACGCTTCCATAGCGACCCTCATGTCGTGGCAGGAAAAATACATGGGAAACGCGGCAGATGTTCTCCTCCAGACGGTCTCGTCTTATCTTGCTGAAGTTAGAAAATATGGACCATATGCCAGTATTCTAAACTCATCAGGGACCGGGAAATCGCGTATGGTAGATGAACTCTCGAGGACAATTATAACGGTCCCTATATGTCTGCGCGAAGGATCTACCGGTATGCTTCTCTATCGTTCTCTTTCAAACACCACGTTCAGACTGGTTCTGCGTCAGGGTTTCCTCCCCCCGATGTGAACCTGCGTGGCTGGTTCAACTACCTCAGGGTATATTCCCGAGACGGTGTCGTGGATCGACTCCTCTGCATGATTTGTTCGCTCCTGAATGTTACCCTCAAGAAGCTGCAGGACATTGAGGAAGAAAAAGCCGGTAATGCACGTCATATTCTTCCAGAAACCACACCCTTATGGCAGTTTAGAAATTAAAATGTTAAAGGACCTGATCGCCAAAAGGGCGAAACCATCTCAAGAAACTGTCCTTGAACGTCAGAGGCTGTTAGCGAAGACTTTTAGAGAAAGCATGACAAACGGCCAAAAATTCACGGAAGTCAATGCATATCGTCGGTCGTTTTTTGACGAGGTGATTGCTCTGGTCGAGGAGGTGGGTTTCCCTAGCTATTCTTCATCATACAGGGATGACCCAAAGAGGCCACCAAGGCTGTAACGAACAGGTCTCTTTCGTCGGAAATTCGTGGGAACGATATACAAAAGGCATCACAAGCGCTCCAGACATTCCTTGATCACCGTAAAGTCTTAATGGCGCGGGAGCCTTTCGTCATCTTTTCCTTTGACGAGGCCCATGAATTGACCAAGTCCATAAAAGACGAAAATTGGACCATATATATTGAACTGCGCCGCTGTCTATCCCACCACCTGGTCGACGTCCCCTTTTTTATACTTTTTCTTTCGACTGCGGGTAACTTTCGTAACTTCTCACCAGAGACGCAGTGGGACCCTTCTACTCGGATTGCTGATGGTAGTTGTTTGGCCTTTCCTCCCATCACGGAGACTGGCTTTGATCAGCTCGCATTGACCGCCGTTGAAGGTCAGACTACGCTGGAGGAAGTCATGACAGACAGGTGGATTACCCATCTAGGCCGTCCCTTGTACGTCTTCTGGCTTGTGCCTTCCATCAGCAGGCTGACGGCCGGTTTTTGTAGGTTTGGTTCACGATATGACGCCAACGGGCAGCGTTTCGCTCTTGTCCTGGACTTCGCCAGATCGAAACTACTCGCTGGCCGCGACCCAATCGATAGTTATAGGCGTGACCTTCCGCCGTCGGCACCCCTCGACAAGGCGATTGCGTCCTTTTCCGTGCGATTCCCCCTCGAATTCGATTTCTCACATCGAGATACACGCGCCATTGTGGCAAAGCAGATCGAGCGCCACATGCGACTCTGCACAGTTGCTGAGAGTGGATTTGAACTACTGTTTTCTACAGCCGGTTCAGAGCCGTTACTCGCCGAAGCCGCATCATACTTCATGAAGACCCCTGAAAGAAACCCTGTTGTGTTACTGTGGCGTTACATGGACAACAACTGCATTTCCGTTGGCGAGCGTGGTGAACTCGTTGCGGCTCTGCTTGTCATGCACGCGCGTGACGTAGCTGCAATGTCGGCCGATGAAAGATCGGTGGGGGTCATCGAGTTTATGGAAAACCTGGTTGAGTGTCCAGAACTGCGGACAGGTCTGCCACAAATTGCGCGTGCAAACGAAGATGGGCTGCAATTCCAAGATGCGTTCCAGCATTCCCGAATTTGGATGAACCATGTCCTGAAGGTCCGAGACACCGATTTGATAAATGTTGAGTATCTTTGGACGTTCGTCACACGCGGAGCCATGATACTTTGCGCCAATGGCCAACGTGGAATTGACCTCGTGATTCCTGTGGTCCATTCGCAAGGTGTACTTTCCCGTGATAATATGACGGCAATCTTAATTCAGGTCAAAAATGATGCGAACTTCACAAGCGTACGCTCGCACCTCTTCGATGGGATGGATCCGCTCACCACTGGCATCGGGGTTTTCGACACAACCCACGAATCTCGGCCAATAATCCGTATGGTTTTTGCACTGGCCTCCGATGCGTGCGGAGTCACGTATGTTACTCCTGGTCACCACACTCCTAGGAATGCATCGGGCGGCCTGTTCACCACGTATGATTTTTGGTGTAGAGGGCTGGACACCGAGACTTTCCCGCTCATTGATAACGAGAACCGCAGCGCATATCAACATCTTCTGGCCCGCACTCGTAAGGGTGACCAAGTGTACGACGTGAAGAGCGAGAAAGTAGATTACTCCGAGGAGGTGACGAAGGCGAAGTCCGCGCTCTTGCGCCAATTTGATCCACTTCTGGAGAAGGACCATAAATCCCATTTGGAGTTCTTAGAATCTAATCAACCACAGACAGCGTTGAAAGTCTTTGACAACGCATCCTCGACTCTCGACTCATGTTCCAATCGCTCTGACACCTCGTTGTAGTCGTCTTTCTGTTACCTTTTGTGATGTTTTCGTGAGCACACTGTCGTATGTGTATTCAAACTGTCGTTCTCCGTCGTCCTGGGCTCAGGCTCCTGGCCGCTAGAAATGCTTTAAATGGTGTCACAGGACAAATACAATGAGAAGGTTGTTGCATTGCGGATGAAATCATGCCAGTATTCGCAATTCGCAATTGAAGATGCCCAACTGGCTCGAGGATTACGTGCATTGAGCATAAATTGTTATGAAAGCTTTAGGCAGCCCTGCGCCTCAATGTAGTGTAACTTAGGACTTCGTGAAATTTTTTTGCAAAGATCTAAGGTTCGCGATTATCAGTCGGTCGATCCCTTGCCATCAATACATTAACGATGGTTCCTGTCACGTTTGCGAGCCCACGTTGAAGGGTGTCGAAGCCATGTAACGTTTCATGCCAGCCTAGACCCCGCCCTCTTCGGAAAGCGTGTTCACACTCGAGTAGGTTAGCGAAGGCTGACGGGCAAAGAAGCCTGATCGCTGATTACATCATGATTTCTCCTAGATCAACATGTAACTGATCGCCCTGTAGGAACGTGCGTTTGGCAATCAAGTTACGTATACCTTGCAGCATGCACGAGCTGGAAGGCTTATTACACATTCAACTCTGCGAGAAAGCGTGGAAGAAAGGTCCAGCCTTCGCATGCGATTGTGGTGTATGTAACTCTTGCAGGTACGCGAGGCTAGCCAGAAAAGCGATTTTGCGATTTTACATCAACAGACACGAGATCGTTGCGTGCTTGTACTACCACTTTAGATCCCACCTGGGAGACGTGCACACACAGAACTGACATGATGAACTCCGCATTTCCACAGTTTATTGTTTACAATCTTCTATCGCGGGAAAACATGCTGGCGCTTCCTTGCAAACCCTAGACTGCTGTCAATTACTCGAAGATCCAAGGGGCAAGCGAGGCCTCGTATTGAACGACGCCCTCAGGGAACCAGCTACAGATAATAGGTAATAAGCACATACACGCCACAACAACAATGTAAAAACAAAAAAAGGAACACTGACAGTTTGATCTCCTTCTCGGCATTCTCAACAGAGTCGGAACCATGGCAGATGTTGCGGCCCACGGCAAGCGCAAAATCGCCACGAATAGTGCCTGCACGCGACGAGTGGGCCGTTTAGCACACCGCACGAGAAGGCAATATAACGTTAGGACGTACCAGGGGCAGAAGCAAGCGGGTTAGTCGCGCCGAGCATCACGCGGCCCGACTTGACGGCGTCGAGGCCCTGCCAAACCATGGCGACGACGGGGCCCGAGGCCATGTACTTGATCAGACCAGGGAAGAACGGCTTATCCTTCAAATCCTCATAATCTGTGCGGAAATTAAAAAAAATCGGGTATTTTTTTTGGCCGTTCGCCATCACATGCGCATCAGTGCGAGATGGGACTGACGCTTCTGGAGGTGCTCGGGGGTGGCATGGACGAGTTTCAGAGCGATAAGCTTGAAACCACGTTGCTCGAAGCGGCCGATGATGTTGCCGACGAGACCGCGCTGGACGCCGTCAGGCTAAACACGTATAATGCGGACGACGGGTCGTCTTCATCAACAATATATTCGCGATGATGGGTGATCAAGGCGGGGACGCACCTTGACCATGATGTACGTGCGTTCGTGAGTGGGAGACATGAGCGATGCTTTTTGTTCCGGAAGGTGATGGACCTGACAAAGGGGGGAAAAAGAGAGGTGGGTAGATGCGAAAAGGAACGCGCAGATTTTAAGCAGCAAAAGGCTGATCATCCGCCTTTCGACCTGCCCAATTCGGCGATAGCCGCCCACCAAAGAACTTTTTTGCCCACGGTCATGCGCATATTCTCACTGGCCGGCCTCGTCCGACCCCGACCAACCATACACTTGCTCATAACAATGGTCACCGGTCCTCTTGGCCTGACTCTCGCTCCCTACGTGCGCACCTCTCGCACTTTCTCAAAATGGCTCAAGCCCATCGCACACTGGTATGCCAACCTCTCCGGCTACCGCAGAATGGGCCTTCTCTACGATGATCTCCGTGCGTCTCAATCCCTTTCCTCGTCTCCATCCCCATCCTCCTCCCGAAACTCCGTGCACTATCTCCCTCTTGCTGTGCTGGAGAAAGTAGTGCCAAATACTCATACTTTTATGCAGTGGCCGAGGAGCGTCCAGACGTCCAAAGGGTGCGCTGGCTTCTTTTCGGTGTTTCTTTTCTGGGCCTTTGTTGAACGTATCACCTTTATAGGCACTGACTCGTTTGACACCTCGCGAGGCTTACGATCGCGCATTCCGGTTCAAGCGTGCGTCGCAGGCTAGCGTTCTACATAAAGAGCTTCCCAAGTCTGAGTGGATCGACCCCGAGGAGGTAAGATTCCCACGAACACCCTTGCGCTGTCACTGATTTTTGCCGCTCCTGATTTGCGCATGCAGGACGTTCGGTATTTGAAGTCCCATGTCCTCGAAGTTGTTAAGGAGGATCAGGAAAGGCGCGTTTGGGACACTATCAACGTCACTAGGAAGTAGAACCTGTGTTCCTAAAATGCGCAACATTTCGGGCGGTCGCTTGTCATTCCGTTCATGAGATCACTTTCTTAAGGTCGTTGTCAAACCAAGTGGTACGTGCAGCAAACCAATGGCCCAGACAGTACAGATTTCGGTTACAACGGTAATCGAAACACACCGGAACACAAGTTCTATATCCAGCCTACTTTTTTTTGACAACTGAACAAGCGAGCTTCTTATGTCTATAAGGCTTTAACTAAGGGAGACACTACCTCACCCCTCGCAGTGTAGAAATCAACGACCTTCTTTCCGACGGCTGCAATGCCTGCGAAATGGTGAGGCTTCGAGCAAGTGGCTGTGCATGGAAGAGAGCGTACTGTCACTGGTGATACCAAACCTTTCATACACCTTTTTGTAGGGGCCAGGTGCACCCCATCCCTGCAAACCGTATTGTTTGTGACTGTACTTTGCCCAACCTGCGGTCTGCAAACTCCTAGTCAGGCAACCTACCACACAGGAAGATCGGCCCCATAAACAGAGAGCTCTTCGAGCAACAGGATTGGTGCGCCGCTGCGCAGAACGCTAAGCCGATGTTGCTGTGGTTACTGGTCGAACACGAGCCAACATGGCAAAGACACAGCACGAGTTCTGACGCCTTCTGTCCTGAGCTTTCCCGCCGCTTTGAGGGGGCTGCTCACTGGCCAAATGCTCTACCCGGATCTGGGGGTTGGTGACGCGGTCACGAGAGAGGGGAACAAACACTTCGCGCACGTCAAATGGGCTACTAGTCGGATGTAGTATCATGATCCATGGCAGGGTCGATGTATGTCATCACGAACGTCAGCGAGGGTCACGGTAACGCTGTGCCAGATGTCATGCAAATATTAATATTTATTTTGCGTCCTACTAGTACCAGGAATCTACATTACGTTATCATCAATACTCCTGATTATCCTTGTGACTGACCATGGTTAGACGCAAACGCACCGATTCCCTTGATTCCCTTCCTAGTGATCCACCCACGGGTGTGAGACAAAGAACAGCGGAGCCAGGGGATCATGGAGGACGACAAGTGACCGAACCGGATGTGGAAATGGCCGCCCCAACCACCGACGAGGAGCCTCCAACCGGACCATCCAGTTCGGAGGCCAGCCAAATTAGCCAACTCGCAGACCCTTCAGCCCCTAACAGTGAGCTCGTGAAGGATACCCTTTCCAATACAGAAAGTGAAGAATTGAATCGGTACATCAAAAACGGAATCGCCCCCTGGACAAAGGACCGCGACGAGGAAGGTCGTGCTGATATGTACGGGCTCATCCTCAGAATACTGGTCCGCAAATATTCAGAACTGGATGGCAAATATTTTGAGTCGAGAGAAGTGGGCAAGCTCTTAAACAACAACACATGGCTTCCGCCCTTCCTCGATAAATGTTGGGAGAAGGGGAAATTCTCCGTGATTCGTCGGTTGAGTGAGTGTCTTCTGTGTTTCGTTGTTGTGATTAATGTAGCATGTGGAAACTCATTTTAAATTCAGAGATCCTACGGCCTGCAACTCTTGAACTGGAGCAATCAGGTCGCGGTAAGTCCTAGTATTCAACTCCCCTTCCTGTGCATCGTTGACGCTTCCATAGCGACCCTCATGTCGTGGCAGGGAGAATACATGGGAAACGCGGCAGATGTCCTCCTCAAGACGATCTCGTCTTATCTTGCTCAAGTTAGACAATATGGACCACACGCCAGTATTCTAAACTCATCAGGGACCGGGAAATCACGTATGGTAGATGAACTCTCGAGGACAATTATAACGGTCCCTATATGTCTGCGCGAAGGACCTACCGGTATGCTTCTCTATCGTTCTCTTTCAAACACCACGTTCAGACTGATTCTGCATCAGGGTTTCCTCCCCCCGATGTGAACCTGCGTCGCTGGTTCAACCGCCTCGGGCTATATTCCCGAAAGGATGTCGTGGATCGACTCCTCTGCATGATTTGTTCGCTTCTGAATCTTACCCTCAAGAATCTGCAGGACATTGAGGAAGAAGAAGACGGTAATGCGCGTCATGGTCTTCCAGAAATCACACCCTGATGGCAGTTTAGATATTAAAAAGTTAAAGGACCTGATCGCCAAAGAGGCGAAGCCATCTCAAGAAACTGTCCTTGAACGTCAGAGGCTGTTAGCGAAGACTTTTAGAGAACTCATGACAGATGGCCAAAAATTCTCGGAGGTCAATGCATATCGTCGGTCGTTTTTTGACGAGGTGATTGCTCTGGTCGAGGAGGTGGGTTTCCCTTGCTATTCTTCATTATACAGGGATGACCTAAAGAGGCCACCAAGGCTGAAACGAACAGGCCTCTTTCGTTGGATATTCTTGGGAACGATATACAAAAGGCATCACAAGCGCTCCAGACATTCCTTGATCACCGTAAAGTCTTACACCAAAATTATAAGGCGTGGAAGCCTTTCGTCATCTTTTCCTTTGACGAGGCCCATGAATTGACCAAGTCCATAAAAAACGAAAATTGGACCATATATATTGAACTGCGCCGCTGTCTATTCCACCACCTGGTCTATGCCCCCTTCTTTTTTCTTTTTATTTCGACTGCGGGCAATTTCCATGACTTCTCACCAGAGACGCAATGGGAACCTTCTACTCGGATTGTTTTTGATAGTCATTTGGGCTTTCCTCCCATCACGGAGACTGGCTTTGATCAGCTAGCATTCACCGCCATTGAAGGTCAGACTACGCTGGAGGAAGTCATGACAGACAGGTGGATTACCCATCTAGGCCGTCCCTCGTATGTCTTCTGGCTTGTGCCTTTCATGAGCGGGCTGACGGCCGGTTTTTGTAGGTTTGGTTCACGTTATGACGCCAGCGGGGACCGTTTCGCTACTATCCTGGACTTTGCCACATCGAAACTACTCGCTGGCCACGATGCAATCGATAGTTATAGGCGTGACCTTCCGTCGGCACCCCTCGACAAGGCGATTGCGTCCTTTTCCATGCGATTCCCCCTCGAATTCGATTTCTCACACCCAGATACACGCGCCATTGTGGCAAAGCAGATCGAGCACCACATGCGACTCTGCATAGTTGCCGAGAGTAGATTTGAACTACCGTTTTCTACGGTCGGTTCAGAACCGTTACTCGCCGAAGCCGCATCGTACGTCATGGCCACCCCCGAAACAAATCCTGTCAAGTTACTGTCGTCTTATATGGACAACAACTGCATTTCCGTTGGCGAGCGTGGTGAACTCGTTGCGCTCTGCTCGTCATGCAGGCGCGCGACGTACTGGCAATGTCGACCCGTGAACGATCGGTGGGGGTCATCGAGTTTATGGAAAAGCTTGTTGAG
Source organism: Russula brevipes (assembly GCA_022496215.1). Lineage (NCBI taxonomy): Eukaryota > Fungi > Basidiomycota > Agaricomycetes > Russulales > Russulaceae > Russula > Russula brevipes. The sequence goes on along the minus strand of WTXF01000093.1, from coordinate 12,761 downwards.
TGTCCAGGACTGCGGACAGTTCTGCCACAAACTGCGCGTGCAAACGAAGATGGGCTGCAATTCCAAGATGCGTTCCAGCATTCCCGAATTTGGATGAACCATGTCCTGAAGGTCCGAGACATTGAATTGATAAATGTTGAGCATCTTTGGACGTTCGTCACACGCGGAGCCATGATACTTTGCGCCGATGGCCAACATGGAATCGACCTCGTGATTCCTGTGGTCCATTCGCAAGGTGTACTTTCCCGTGATAATATGACGGCAATCTTAATTCAGGTCAAAAATGATGCGAACTTCACAAGCGTACGCTCGCACCTCTTCGATGGGATGGATCCGCTCACCACTGGCATCGGGGTTTTCGACTCAACCCACGAATCTCGGCCAATAATCCGTATGGTTTTTGCACTGGCCTCCGATACGTGCGGAGTCACATACGTTACTCCTGGTCACCACACTCCTAGAATGCATTGGGCGGCCTGTTCACCGCGTATGATTTTTGGTGTAGAGGGCTGGACACCTCGACTTTCCCGCTCATTGACAACGAGAACCGCAGCGCATTTCAACACCTTCTGGCCCGCACTCGTAATTGTGACCAACTGTACGATGTGATGAGCAAGAAAGTAGGTTACTCCGAGGAGGTGAAGAAGGCGAAATCCAGGCTCTTGCGCCAATTTGATCCACTTCTGGAGAAGGACCATAAATCCCATTTGGAGTTCTTAAAGTCTAATCAACCACAGACAGCGTAGAAAGCCTTTGACAAAGCATCCTCGACTCTCGATTCATGCACATATGTTCCAATCGCTCTGACACAGCTCGTTGTAGTCCGACTGTCTTTCTGTCACCTTTTGTTATGATTTCGTGAGCATACTGTCGTACATGTATCCAAACTGTTGTTCTCGGTCGTCCTGTGCTCCTGCCTCTGTAACAACCCTCTGAATGTACCTTTTCTCCTCACTGTTGTGTCAAGTCGTGCGTGCTGCAATCGCTCTTCTGTCCCTCGCCACTCCACATCCAGCATCTCTTCCAGACATGCTGATAGCCGACGCCCTGCTCAAAAACGCGCCAATGCTGAATCATGCCCAGCGAACGTGCCTGGTGAATATGGTGGCCATGAACGTGGCTCACTTGCGGGAGATCGCACTCCTATCAACAGCGTACAGCGAGTGTGTCGCATGTTGCACATTCTCTTGCCCGACGTTGACGTTGGGTGGCCGAACAGGGAGAGACAGTGTCCATGGTAGGAACGCATGGAATGGATGTCCTGAATAAGTGAATTGTACGTACAATAGTCTCACATGTATAGGACATCAGAAACGCCAACTTGATCAGTTGATTCATTTACTCCTATGCCATGGTTGTTCTGATGTCGTCGCTGTGAACGATTTGAGTGAATGCACGGCATGTTGATGGCATCGCGCGAGTAAGATGGACGTTCGTTGTTTGTCGAACCAATGAGAACGCGAGGTTTGTCGCGCCCCAGTTCCTTTATATTATAGTTAGATTTTCCAATTGTCTCCGTCGTCATATGGCAGCTCACGAGGTCCGTGCACATCAACCAATCAGTTCAGTTGAATGGGTGTACAATATTGAACACATTCTCACAGAGAATGCTACAAACCATAAAAGTTATCCAATTCCTTCTCAACTTCTTCCTTCCCCGTCTCCATAAAGTCGGCGTGCTCACCTTCACTCATCGACTCAACACTACCGTCTGACTTGCGACGAGTCATTTCATACTCCGTGAACCGCACAAATTCCTGCCTCAGCTCCTGCCTCATCTTCCCAAGGAAGATGGAACGAATCCTCTGATCAGGGTGGGTATCAATCATTGTTGGCCAAGCCCAGGATGGGTACACTTTTCCGTGGCAGCCTCTGACGGAGATCGCATCGGTGACTGTCTGCGAGTAGGACTCAATATAACTTGAACACATGAGGCACGAGAGTTTCGAAACTCCGATATATGGGGCGGCCTTGATGGCGCCTGCTCTGATAGAAGAAAGCATGGCAAGCTCGGCGTGAATGATGGGCGAACGTCGATACACCTGGCTAGGCTCGATTGCTTGCTCGCAAGTAGAGTCAACGAATGCGTTGCAATCCTTTTCGTCTGCCAGGATGGAAGGAGGTAGTGCGAGAGCCATATCGAGTGCTCGGCGAATGGTGTTCTTAGTCATATCACAAGCATACGAGGGTTGGGTAGGCGGGGATTCAAGGACTGTGATATCAAAATTTCCTTGTAGAATAGGACGAAGGCGGCGAGATTGGGTGAGCCTGAAAAGGCGAATTGTGGCGATCGTGTACGACATGATTTTGAGCGCCCAGCGTCGAACACTGAAACCCACTGGCACCTGATTCGCTACGAACGATGTTAGGTCAAGAAAGACTCGCAGCACGCTTGGGAGCACGCACCATTAACCAGGTCGAATTGATCAAGCACCGTCGAGAAGTCATTCCCCGAATCACGTTCCGTGATGAGATTCTTTCGTACCCAAACCGCGTACGTGTGGTGAAGAAACTTTGTAAACAACTGTGGCACCGTATCAGCGCTCTCGAGACGATCCATCACCTCAAGGATCCTTTTGAGATCATTGAAAAATGAAGATAAAGCTGGTTTATCAGCGTCGTGAGGATATTTCGCAACAAGGCTTGTGAGTATCTCCAAATTCTCCCTGTGTTTGATGACGCGGTGCTTGAAAACCTCCCACGAGAATGTGTGTAAACGGCTGCTGATCTTGGCGATGTCATCATTGAACCTTTTGTCTATAATCTTTGGAGACCCATCGGCTGGCGAGGGATAGTGCTCCACACCCCTGAGGGATTTGAAGACGCCCAAGAAGTGGCTGCGGCAGCTCTGACGCGAATGTTCATTGGAGGAGTTGAAGACGACGTAGAGGTGGGTGGCGAGCGTGTCGCCAGCTTGGGTTAACTGGGCGGAAGTAGCAGCAACATTTTTCTTCTCCCAGACTGAGATACTGGCGAGGACATCAAGCAGAGTTTGCAGGCGCTTCACGAAGTCAGGGTCTCGATCCGATGGGGGGAATGGGAGACTGGGGGTAGGTTGTATTCGATGACGAGGTACATCCCGCCCAGAGGTGAAGAGCCACAGAAGTTCTCCGTAAAACACTGGATGAGTCGGGTCGATTTGCTCCACATCCATGCTTCCGTATGGTCACAGGATGGTGGCTGGTATTACAAGTCTCGTAGTCTCGGTTCCATCCGTTGAACTCAGCTAGTCGTAAGTGTGCTTTTGACGGAAAGTGGCGCCTGTAATGGACTTATCTACGCGTAATTAGTTGCAGTAAGCATGGTCTCATTCGCCAAAAAAAAGCCCGACTCCCTCGTCCCGGCATACGATACGCGTGTCCTGTCGCGAACGCCGTGCGCAGCGCCTTCCAGGCCGTGCGGGCATGGGCGGACTATCTGGAGGCAAACGCGTCGATTCCCCCGAAACCGTCCCCCAGCCTACAACTTTGCAACGCACACGTCAATGCTGTACACTACGAGCTCCCATCCAACGCCACTGTCACCGGAGGTTAGCTCGTCCGCGTCTCCGTCGTCAAGCGACACCACAAGACCCGTGGTACGCAATGGTGGCCCCTCCCTCCGCCAGCCCTCGCTCACGACCCGCCAGCGCACGCCAGAACAACCTCGCGCCCTCCGAACGTGCGCCCAATGCGCCCATGCTGGACCTGCGCCGACGCGGCCCAGCACACGTACGATCAGGGCGGCGCAGCAATTGCGCACGGCGCCACGGCGTCTCCCAATTACCCATTCGCACGCACGACCTTGTCCGGGTTGCGTGACGCCGGGCAGCTCACCTCCGGCGGGCACCTCGACTCGTCCCGTCACGGGCAGGTGCGCTTGTGCCCCGCCACACCACTGCGCTCCACAGACCCGCATGCACGCGCCAAAAACATGTTCTATGAGCCCTCTACCGCGACCGCCTGAACGCGGTGGACTCCGTGGAGATACGGGTCCGCATCTCGGCGGAGGCCCGCACGATGCAGGTCGCCGGCGTCATGTTGGCCGCCATGGACCTGCGCACCGCGGGCCAGCCCTGGCGCGTGCACACCCGGCCTGCCTCTGTATGTTATCAAGCCACGCGTCTCCGCTGGCACTGCTCTGCCCTGCGACGTCCCACGTTTCTCAGGAACGCTGATATGGGTTAAATAAAAATGATACAAAAACGCTAGGCCGACTCCCTCGTCCCCGCGTATACGCATGTCCTGCCGCGAATGCAGTGCGTGGCGCCTTCCAGGCTGTGCTGGCGCGGACGGACCACCTTGAGGTGAACGCGTCGCTCAAGGCGCGCCTGGACGAGGTGTTTGGCCGGCTGGGCTCAGCGCCTGGGCCAGCTGGTGTGAGCACGCTCACGCTTCATCACTCCGCTGTTTAGTCCACTCACTCACTCGCACAGTCGCCTGCATACGATCGCTCTTTCGACGCGTTTTCCGCACGCACATGTAGTGATTTGCAGAGCCCAGCTCGGCTCAAAAGCCCCGGCTTGGGCTCAGCTTAGTGGGGCTCAGGTTCAGGTAAACTTCGAGCCGAGCCCTGGTTGGTTGATGCATATGTTGATGGCTCGGGCAGGGCTTGGCTTGGACCTCATTTGTCCCACCTGTTCTCTCGTTATCACGCTTAGATGATAACTATATATATTGCTACATCAGAAAGTAATGCACACAATGTGAGACACGGGAACCGACAGAGTGACAGACAGGTGGCCTAAGGGTGGTGATAACAACAAGGGAAAGGGGGTAGCCAGGGGCGGGCACTATATCTTATGCAGGTGATAAGTAACGGCTGGGAAACGAAGACTGAATGATTGGTTGTAGCAAAATTATATTTTAACGAATGAACTCAGGAATTTGCGCCAGATACGCCAGAAGAACCAATAAATAGCACCAAAGACATACACTGCTGGGAGGCGAATCGCAATAGTGATAGCGGCGTGCCAGTGGATATGAAATGCGACGGGGTAGTGGGCTAGTACAAACGAGAAAACTAAGAGAAGCCAGCCAGCCAGTAGTCCTTAAGCAAAGACGTCCGATGCAAGAGGTAAGACATTTTAAAGCCGTCAGCGAGAAGCGCGCTTCGACCTCCACTTTTTTGGGTTCGCACTGGCCCCCGCTCGTTCATGAACGAGAAGTGGGTCAAGGTGCAACACCCACGGAGGGCGAAGCGCGCCTGCGATGATGCACTACTGGCAGGAACGACTTGACGGCGACGCCGAACGACTCGGCGATGGGCCCAGCGGGCGTCACCGTCAAGTCGTTGCTGCCAGTAGTGCACCAAGGTCCTTCTCACTAGCAGCATCGAGATGTCTTGCCCGCGCTTTGAGACGAACTGTGAAAGCCAAAAGGTCATAAAAAAAGAAAGCAACACAGAGACCAAGGATAACTCACGATTGCGATCAAGGCTGAGTAGAACAACCTTCGCAGCACTTTTAGGCCGATCGCCCGACTGCTCTACTTTCAGCAACGCTGACCGGTCGACCCAATGCTCGTCCTGCCATATTGCCGCCTTCAAGATGAGGTCGTCCATATTTCGCTCCCACGAATCGGGGTCATCAAAGTCGACCTGCTCGCAGCGCACGCTAAGCGACGAGAGATAGTTGCCCCGGGATGTTTGCACCTTGAGTGCGTCGGAGTACGAGCGTACATAGCTCGCTACAAGGGCAATGGCGGTCTTGGCAGCTTCGCCGAGCGGCGTCGCGTTCGCAGCGAGTCCGTCTAGCTCCATTATTGCAGGAAGCGGGACGACGACCGTCCAACGTAGGCTCTCGACAAGGGACGCGACCATGGAGAGGGACGAAAGGAGGATGTTGGTGTCCAAGACGAGGGTGGTATAGCCCGGCACGAGCTGCAGCTGTGCGCGAGCAGGCACATTGCGTGCCGCATGTTGAGGTCGAGGTATCCGACGGCGTGGGACTGTGGGGCTCCGCGTCGACGACGACGAGGATTGAAGGAGGCCCCGGAGATGACGTCGACGGGCCTGTATAGGGAGAAAAAAAAAGAATAAACCTCTCATACTACTCGACGAATGGAATGCCATATACCTTCAACGCCTTGATCTCCTCTGGGTCATCCTCGTCATCATCGCTGCCAGACTCCGACATGTTATCGTTAATATCTTCCTCGACGTCCATGAGCTGATCACCATCTACGTCGATCCATCGTCGACCCATCTTCCTACGTTCCTCTTCCTCACGGGCTTGGCGATCTTCTTCCTCCCATTTGCGCGTCTTCTCCGCGAGCACACCTTCGACCCACCACGTGCCCCTTTCATCCCAATTGAACCCAGGGACGACCTTGGCGAGCTTCGCACCAGCCCATAAGGTGCGCCTCCATGCCAATGTCGGGCGGCTGGGCTTCTCGCGACTGGGCTTCTCGTTCTCGTCGACGTCATCTTCCCACATGCCGTCTCCGTCTGAGGTCTCCGCTGGGTGATTGCACGCATCGAGCATTTCCATCTCCATCAATTGACCCTCGCCGCTATCCCAGGAACCATGCTCGAAGATTCGCCTGGACCACGCCATCCCACGGGTGGCCCAGTCCTCCACGAGGATATTGTTCTTACCGATCTTGTCGGCCTGTATGTGGTTCGAGGATACTCGCGGTCCTGGTGTAAGGAAGACAGCCAAATCTGCCCAGGGGATGGCACGCTCAAGCGCGGCGAGGCCCTCTGGATGGCGAAGGACTGTCTGAAGGAAGGTTAGAAGAATTGTGACGTAAGAATTTGGTCCGTCCCGCGTGGACCGGAAAGCGTGCGCGAGCATTTTGAATGTGAGTTCCTGTGCCATCTTGAAAGCGGGGGGATGTTCCGGAGAGGCTTCTCCATCGGAAAGGACTGGGGATATATGAATTGTAGAAAGACTGTGGGCGTGGAGAGCCTCCACATCACTGCTCCGCCTGCGGTCGTCACTATCGACCTCCATCCGCTCATCCGCCTGGGCTTTTTTCGCAAGTTTCACCTTGCTCGCGGAAGCGACGGCAGCAGGGTTACGGGCCACTTGTTCGACAGCGCCCGCGCGCCGCAAGACGCCTTGTGGCCGGCCGTACTCGAGAAGGGCTCCGATGTTGACGGCAGCCATCACGGTCCAATCTCGTCCTTCCGGCTCTTCGATGCTCAGGCGTTCGAGAAGACGCGCGAGGGTGGAGGAGAAGTCGTCGAGTTGAATATTGGTAAAGAGCATTCCGTGCAGAAAAACAAAAAGTTCCGGCGCGCACGCATCGGGGCCGAGCGTCGTGCTTGAGCTGCTTGTGACCAAAGTGGGAGGACAGACTCGCGGGCGGTCTCAAACGGACGGATGGCAATCATGCTGAGGTTGAAAAGAAAAAGACAGAGGGTGAGAAAAAAAAAAGGACTTATGGACGTAAACGTGTCCTCTCACCTCTTCACAAAGTGGTAGACCCCACGTAGTTCCTCTCCTTCTGCCTCGCGACTGAGAAGGCCCAGGTGGTGATGCAACTTGCCGTGCCCAGGATACTCGGCGATAACTTCGGCGTACCAGTCACGTGCGATCCTCCGCCAGCGGTCCTTCTCTGGTTCAAGTTCCATTTGTCTTGCCGCAACGATACCCACGCTAGGAGTGGGGGAATCTGGACGCAAAGGGAGCCTTTCGCTGCTTGCGGTGCTCACCCCACCGGAGAGGGACATGGTCGATTCAATGGGGGACGATCGCATTCCGCCGTTGAGGGCAGCAGCGGTCAAAGAAGAGGAAACGCGAGCTGGAGCGGGGACCATTGCCGCAATGACTATGCGATATCGCGCGAGTCTCCAAGAGCTTCGAGCCAACTGGAACGATAGCCGGAGAATGTCTTCCTCTCGAGGAGGGCAGTGTAGAAAGTGTAAGCAAAATAGATGAATTCCTGGAGATATTCCAAGGCGATCTTGGAAGAGTGGGAAGAACGGCGCAGATTCTCGAGGAGACGATAAAAACAGTTGGTCCAGAGACGAATGATGATGTTGTACTTGTCGGGTATATTTCGCAGCGAGCTCGGAACACCAGGGGCGAGAGAGATCTCCAAAAGGTTGAGCATCATCTCGGATAGACTGGGAACGATTTGAGATTTTGACAGACAGGACCCAAAAAAAAACAGAGCTTACAGCTTGTGATCCTCGATCGCTTTCTTCCACCGCGCCTTCTCCGCATCCTCGCCCCCGATCGCTGGGCCGCCTTTGATGAGGATGCGGTTCTCATCTTGAGGTTCAACCGCATCATTGAGAAGCTTTGCCTCGAGAATGCACACATCACGATAAAGCTTCTTGAGTTGACTGGTAAAGGCGTTCCTATTAGAATCGTCACGAGGCTTGTTGTTGTCAAATAGGGAGGATGGGGTGGACGAGTCATCGGTGGTACTGGAAGAAAGGGTGAAATTTGACGAGACGGTGTAGGAGGAGGTGGAAGAGACAGAGGCATAATCGCCAGAGGACTTTGGCGCTGGTTTCCGCGCTTGTGCTGCGGAGAAAGTGACGGGGTCGTGTTTCCGCGGATCGAACAGCTGTCGGTGCTGCGATGCATCGCGATGGCGAGAGGAGGACTCTGGTGGGGGTCGAGGAGGATACGAGCTCCCTGCGGACTCCGACTCTGCCTCGTATTCAGCAGGGCGACGCATGGGGATTGGATCTGTATCTGGATTGAACAGTTTGCCTGGGTGCGGTTTGTGGGCTTGTGTGTGCGCGGGGGGTTTTTGTGTCGGGGAGAGTTTAAGAACACGAGAGAACTCGCCCGAGTCTGGCTCGGGCCTAGTTATGTAGGTTGGTGGCGACTGCGCGGAAGTGGGCGGCTGCCTGCGGGGCGGTGAAGGAGGGCTCTGCGGGCCAGATACAGCGGACCGTTCTGCACGGTCCTTCACTTTGACATGGCTGTGAACAAGCAGGAATGTGTCAGGGGAAAAAATCAAAGAGGGGGACAGCAGGGGAGAGGGGGGGGGATGCGCACCTGGCCTGTTTACGCTTGAAGGCGATCATCTTCTCAGCGATGTCTGTGGGTACGGGGGCAACATCCCTCTCTGTGCGGTGTTTTGTAGGCTGTCTAGAGGGGGAGATGTGCTGCATTGCACGGGGATTGGATGTCGTGGGTGAGAAAGAAAGAACAGAAACTGGCTCGACTTTGACTTTTGCGAGCTCGGGGGCCAACCGCGCTGCGCACTTTCCGCAGCAGCCATTGCGCAGTCCATCCACATCTCAGATCTGCCATTCCGTCACGTCACACCGGTCACACTCTGCTTATCTATTTTACATTTACCACGCGTGGTGTCCGCCGCTAACCAATATGCTGCAAATGAATGTCAGATGAATAACCGAGCAGCTGCAGAGGAAACTCACTCGCTCCCTGTGCAGAACGTCGACGCGTCCGATGCCAGCCACGCAATCACGCCTCGCAGTTCATCTGGTCGCCCGATCCGCCCGAGCGGGTTCAATCCCGACCACTTGTCCAACAGGTGCGGCTGCGTGTCCAAATACGCCGCGGTCATCCTGCACAAACAAAATTGGTCAGCTCCGGTCATGAAATGCATGAAACCCCCCTCGCGACTGCGCCCCAGTCCGATCTCATCCCTGGCCCACTCCGCGCAGTCGTGTCTAATGACTCCCATAGCCGTTGAATTGAAAACAACACGCCCTCCTCTGAGCCAAGCCGAATGCGCACGTACGAGGTGTATATATGTCCCGGCGAGAGCGTGTTGACCCGTATCCCTTTGGCTCCCAGCTCGCACGCCATGCTCCGAGCCATCTGTAATACAGCCGATTTGCTCGTGTTGTATGACACCCACGCGTGATCCTGAATTTCCGTCCCGTCCCGGCGATGGCGTCAGCGCAACGGCTTAGAGCAAACCACATGCGACGACACACCCTGTTCGTGATTGTGCCGCTCATCGAAGCGATCAGTATGATGCTCCCTCTATTCCCGAACCGCACCATCTGCCGTCCTGCTGCCTGCGCAGTGAACAACACCCCGTTCGTGTTGACGTCCATCACCTGAAAACAGAAAGATCAGCACACTGATCGAATCAGCAGAAAATATCCCTCTGCCTCGCATCAACGATGATCGATGATCCGTCACGAAAATACAACAACAAAAAAAACCTCATCCCCAAACCAGAGAAAAGAATAGAAAAGGAAAAAAAAAAAGCGCACCTCCTTGAATTCATCCCCGGGATACTCCAAACAGTCTCGGTGTTCCTTCAAGATCCCCGCCGCCGCAACACAAACATCCATCCTGCCCTCCCGATCCCCGATCCCCTCCCCAATCCTCCACATCCTCTCCTGGTCCCTCACATCCGCGCTAATATACTCCAGTCGGCCACCAACACCAGCATCAGCACCGCCGCCGCCACCGCCCATGCGCTTGACGTACTCCGCGACCGTTTCAAATTCCCTCCCAGGTCGCGCGGGCAGATCGACACAGTAGACCGCGCGCGCACCCGCCTCGGCCAGCACCAGCGCCATCTCCAGCCCGAGCCCGCGGTTCGCGCCCGACACGAGCGCTACGCGATCCCGCAGCGAAAACTCGTCCCACAGCGTCGGCCGCGCCGCCGCCTCGTCTCCCTCCTCCGCGGCGGCGAGTGCTGCCGCGACACCGACGGGGCGGCCCAACGGCGACTGCGACTGCGCTGCGGCCGTCGTCGTCCTTGCTGCAGAATTGTTGTCATTGCCGCCGCCGCCGTTGTTGTTGTTGTTGCTGTTGCTGTTGCTGCACCGCACTGCACAGCTCGAGATGGACCGGCGTGCCTGCTGGAGTCCTCGGAATGATAATGATGATGATAATAGCAGGGGTGCCACTAGCGCCGCCGGAGCGACGTCTGCCCCTGTGCGGCTGCCACCACCAGTACTGATATTAGTACGCCACCATCCGACGCTGCACTGCCGGCTTATCGACGCTGTCGCTGCCCTGCTTAGGGGTGTGGTGATCGCTTTGCGCATCTTTCCTCGTCGTTGTCCTGTTCCTTTTCCTGATTCTGTCCTCGATCGAAAGGGGATGGCTTGTGCGGAGACTAAGGTAAGGGGTTTTTTCCCTTGAGCCGAGGGTTGGGGGGTTTGGCGGTGCTGTAGCTGTAAGTGGACGCCACCTTGCCTCTTTGGTCCCGCAAGGTATTTGTACGCCAGAGGGCAGGCCCTCCGCGCTTCGGCTTCGAACTCAATTCCCACAGATAGACAGTACCTTTATTATCGGGCGCAAGCTATAAACTGAATGCGGTCGATTCTGAGACTTCTTATTGACATTCAAAAGCCAACGTGCTTGAACGTGGCGCGCTTCGGAACTCAATGTTACGCGGTCACACGTAATTAAGTGACAAAGTGACAACACGGCAAGATAATGGAAGACTAATACTACACTACTGTATCCCACACAATAACGAACCTACATAATAAGAGCAAGGGCTATGCCTTCATACAACCTACAGGTAATACACCTCAACACCTCGTTTTGATAGAGCACTGCAGAAACTAGGATGACAGTCCCCGGGTCGCGCACAGCCGCTTTGTATCCGCCTTGAGTGTCATACTAATGATAATTTGGCCGGGACTTTGGGAGACTGCTCAACCAAGGAACCCAAGGCGTGACCCGGCCATTTAGTCTGCGTAGGTGCTGTGCGCCCCAGCGCGTGGGCGGCTCTACACCGCGACGTTGGTCCACCATCCGTACAATCTTACCCTCTTCGTCAAAGTCGATGACTAGGATTGACTCTACTGCCTAACCGAAACAAGTCAGCTCTCTCCTGGGGGAATCCACGAACATGGCCGGAAAGAGTCACGAACCTTCTTTGATCCAGTGACGCGGATGGTGTATTCGTGCTTCTGCCACAGTATCAACCGGTTTGGGTGGTCCATCGAGGAGAGCACGCGCCGGCCGGTCAGGGCAAGTTTGCTGTACATTCGTGGCTGGAGCCCCGGGGGGAAGGGGAAACACAGAAAGCGAAAAGCATCAGTTTCCAGGTCCAGACGTCCTGTCGTGGGCTGACGAGCACGCACCAGGGCATACCACTACAATTCAGATCAACAGGGCGCACCAACTGGGGGATAGGGAGGGGATGATTCACCTGCGGTGCTATCTCATGCAAGCCCTTACACCTCGTGAATGGATCCTGCGTGCACCCCGTCGAGTCAGCGATTCGGTGAACATGTGGCGAAAGCGACAGGAGCTGCGCACCTCATACTCGGCGTCCTTCCGCCAGCGTCTCTGCAACATTTCCTTCGTCGCGAAGCCTTCGTACATCTATTTAGCCCATTTAGTGAACAAACAAAGAGGAGAATACAAGGTCAGCATCCCCCGACGTTGCGAGGTGGGTGGGTCGACGCACATCCTTAAGATCGTCGAGGACGGCAAGATGCAACTGATTGGGTATCGAGGGTTGGACGCTTTGACGGCGCTGATTTGAGCCCGGGGTAGCCCCATAATTCTGCGAGTTTCTGCGCATAGAGCGTCTGCGCTCGTTGACCGACTCGACGCCGGAGTAGTGGGCACCGCCCACTGCCGAATCAAGCATAGCCGGCGTCGGAATGGATCGGGGTAGCAGCGAGTTATGATACGTGAGTGTTGGGATGTTCATCACAGGCGACGGTGGGTGCGGGACCGTGGGCGAGCCGGGACTTGGTGACAAAGTCGCCATCGTCGGATTACGTTAATGATGGCTGGTGGTGGATGGGAAACAAGAGATGGAGCGGTGCGTAGCGCTGCACCGCAACATGTTCCCAAATTAATAACTTAGGTCCCTCGCACTGACAATCACAATTGTCCCCGCGGCTGCATGTGTAAGCCA